>JBBMOJ010000060.1:0-126326 GCA_038090695.1 Sclerotinia spermophila
TAGGCATTAATTGAAAGCGATATATTAGAATCAGACTGGAATTGATAATAGAGAATACAATTCCTTTTCTCTTCTTCCAATTAGTAATATCTATACAATTATTTACAAGTACTATTTCTGCTTTTGTATATAGTTTCAAAATAAAAGCTGATATTATTATTACTTAAATAGATTTATAGAATCCAATCTAATTATTGTTTTTGAAGATGATAATAAAACCTCATTTTGTTTGAATTGTATTAGCAATAATTGTACCTGCTATCTTGTAATAATAAGAATTTTTATATTTTATGTATTGTAAATATAATAATGAAATTATTATAATATAATACTTATAACCTATCAAAAATAGACAGCAAGTTGCGTATAATATGATAATATTATATATAGGAATATTTATAATACAACTTTACACTATAATATAAAATTGCTATCTATACGAAAGAGAAGAGATTTATAGGGGGAGGCTAAGGGCATGTGCCACCAGGTGGCACGTAGTACACGTGATTTCCAACAATAAGAATTGAATATAAAATGAGTTTCTAATGTAAAATAATATACGCCCACTATAGTACAAGCACTTTCGAAATATACTATAGTGGGGAGACACTACTTACAATTACATTCCAAACGAATTCGATGAAATATCATACCATAATACTGTATACATTCTACTATTTAACTTTAGATCATAGGTGAGGGGGTAGGCTATGCTTGTTTCACAATAGATATATGGATCTATTGATGTCGGAGCACATTTCTCTTTCTTTTATCTTTGGACGATTTTATGTTAATAAGGGTGGCTTTGTTTTGAATCTATATTTTTCGTAGATTCTGGTTTTGTATACGGTTTCATCTGAAGTTTCACTGCAGAGTTTGATTGAGAGAAAACGGTCAGAAATAGCTTCTGAATTGCCTAGTTTATGCCATCGTCGGCTTAGAAAAGATGAATAAATGCACAGAAGAAAAGATTGCACCACAACATAAAAGTGCGTGGTTTGGATTCATCAAGGTATGTTTTCTATCCTTTTTCCTGTATTATTCATGTCCTCAATGTCTGGCCAGTGGACAGAACATGCACGGCACAGTTTTCAGCTGTACTTTTAACGGACAATCTCCCGTCATGACATTCCTTGCGTTCAAAGGAAATGGCTTCACTGCACAAGAATACTCGCGAGATGATCATGTCAATACATACTAACGATCTATTCCTTAGTCAATCGCAACATTCAAAGGCGATTTGTCAACGCTCACAGCACCCCCATTCCTTCTCTCTCCACAATCAATTGTAGAATTTCCTACCTTTTGGGCAGAACACCCATCCCTGTTCATCGCGCCTACACACTCCGAGTCTGCCGAAGAAAGGTCTTTACTAGTATTGAAATGGTTCATTAGTACGTTGAAATGGCAGCACAGTTCTCGAGATGACAATGGGAAGAAGAAGGGGATAAAACCCCTCAATCCATTTTTGGGAGAGTGTTTTATGGGCTCTTGGCAGGATGATGGGGAGGGTAGTGGAAGAACGGACTTGGTTGCGGAGCAAGTTAGGTAAGTTCCCATATTTTGGAAGAGAAATGGGAAAGCAATGCTAATGATCGACAGCCATCATCCACCAGCTACAGCATATAATATCTCGAACGAAAAACATGGTGTACAAGTAAGCCTTTCTGTCACTCGTTGATTTCATTATGTCTCATACTAATACCCCCCAGCTCCAAGGCACCATTGCACCGAAATCCTACTTTAGCTCAACGGTACACATCGAACGCAATGGCTACTCCCTTCTAATCCTCTCTCAACACAACGAAACACATTTAATCACCATGCCACCTGTACATATAATCGGCCTCATGTCCGGTTCTCTCAGTCCCGAATTGAGCGGCACTTCCTATATTCGTTCCTCATCCGGTTTGACAACTCGAATAGCTTATTCCTCGAAGGGTTGGATTGGCGGAAGACCTAATTCATTTTCCGCGACTATCTATAAAGACGGATGTGAGAGCACCCCAATATACAAAGCCGAAGGACAATGGAGTGGAGAATTCAATGTAAAGGACATGAGAAGTGGAAATTGTATATTGCAATTCAATGTGAATTCTTTGAAGAGGAAATCGTTAACAATTAAACCGATCGAGCAACAAGAAGAATATGAATCAAGGAGAGCTTGGCGACATGTTACACGAGCTATTAATGAAAATGACGTTGTTAAGATTGGGAAGGAGAAAGGGAGAATAGAAAATGAACAGAGAGAATTGAGGAAGAAGGAAAAGGCCAAGGGGATAGTTTGGGAAAGGAGATTTTTTGTTAGAAAGGGAAGGGATGAAGTTGCGGAACAATTAGCGAATGGTTTAGAGTGTTTGAATTTGGAAAGTGGAGGTGGGATATGGAAGTGGGACAAGGAGAGGTATAGGGCTATGGAGACTAGGGATGCGGAACGAACGAGACCCCAAATGGATGTAATGAAAAATCCGTTGGTGACGAGGTGGGAATCAGGGTTTATGGTTAGTGTTTGAATGTTGGGGTTGGGTAGGATTGGACGATGTAGATAGCAATAGCTAATAAATAGAGTGGATCTACTAATTAGAAATTTCTATTATAGTAACCTCACTCAAGAATGATATAATTCGAATACAATAATTAAAGCAGTATTAAATATCTCTTAAATAAAAATATATTCTACTAACAACCACTCCAATGACCACATAGAACTACATACTCCCAACCAAGCTTTGGGTAACCCCGCTACCAAGCTTTTTGGAATTTACAGTGGCATGTACGTACACCGTAGTAATAAGTTCCACAATGTGCTAGATGGGTTGTTCAGCCTTGTTTGTGACAGGCGCTTGTGGCTACTCTGTAGTCTGAGACCCTTCTTTATACGGGTGCGGATAAAGCATCATGTGGACAGGGGATTGAATCAAAGGCAGAAAGAGCGATGATGATGATGTCATACCCCGCTATCCGTTTATGTAACGACCTTTCTATGGTGTGACCATGGCAAGTTCACTTGATTTGGAAAGCAGGAGACTGATGGTATGATTATATAAAGGTGATGCTTCTCACGGTTGCTTTTACTATCTTACATATAACATACAACAAACAATACAATCATACAATCTACGGTTTACTTAGATAACCTACACTTAAGTTCAATCAATTCAATTCAATCATACCAACAAACGAACAAACAAGCAAGCAAGCAAGCAAGTTAATCTCCACGCAAAAATGTCTGATAAGAACACTTCCACTCTTCAATCATACATTGATTCTGCCTCTGGTGCAGCTCAATCTGTTCTTGGTTCTATCACTGGTAACCCTGCTGATAAGGTATGTTACTTTCTCTCACATTCCCTTCCTTTCCCTTCACTTCCTTTACACATGCCCTCCTTCTTCAAAAACCATACCCATACAAAAATACTAACCCCCATCCCAGCAAGCCGCCGCCAAAAAACACGAAGAAGCCGCCGCCAAGCACGATGCATCCCACGCCGGGCTCTCGGTCGGGGGTCTCAGCGCCTCATCTTCCGGCGCGGTCACCAAGAACGATCCCGCTCGACAAGAGGGATCCTGGAACCAAACCATCGGATCGGGCAAAGAATTCGTCGGAGGCATCCTCGGAAGCGAGGAGATGAAGAAAGATGGACGGGAGCAGAATGCCGCGGGTAGAGGCCAGGAAGCCCAGGGCGAGTTGAATGATCTGGGAAGCGGGGTTAAGAATCGAGTCAAGGGATCGGTTGGGGGAATGGTCGCGGGGGCCTTGGGAGATAAGGAGGAGGAGAAGTGGAGAAGGGAACAGCATGATGTGGGAAAGACGCAGCAGAGGGGTGTAGAGGCTAAGCATAAGGTTTCTCCGGATTCTTAGGTGCGGTGGGAGGATTGGAGATGTGTGCGCTTGGGAAGGGAGTGTACTATTTTGATACCCAGCGAGATGTGATGGATGATGCATGCATGCTTGTGCATGGATTGGGATGAGGTGCTAGGTATGGAGTATTGATTTATTGCTTGGGCGGATCGATACGTTACGAACAAACGAAGGAATGAATGAATGAATTTGCATGGTTTTCAAGTAGTCTTAATAGCAAATTATTCCACAATCTCTCTTTTCTTGCACTTGCATGCGTGACATTTTGTTCCCTATCATATCTATCATTCAGCCCTTTCAACAAACTAGGAAAACAAACACACGCGTATATGTAATAGTCGGCCGTTTATAAAAGCGGACTATTAATATGATATATATATAAATGCAAATTTAGTAACTCCACTCATATATCTTGATTTTGATTCTAACCATCCTTTTCTCCTACCTCTCAGCCTTTACACATTCGCGCAATTCTATATCCCATAATTATAGAAACATTTCTATATATAGAATCCATCAGATCAATCAATGACTGGAAAAGAAAACTCGGAAGATTATTATCATATACAGTAATATCAATGAAATGCAATGAAATGAAACGAAATGCAATTAAAGAAAACCCCCTCGTTCCTTCAACCTTTTTTCTTTCTTTCTCACAAGTAACGATGTATATATTCCCATTCTAATAACACTTTAATTTTCTCCCTCTATTATTTAGATATGAATAAATAGAATATAAATACCACAATAGAGTTTAATTTTATAGATAGATAAATATCTATATACATATATATCACAGAAACCCAATAACTTCTAATAACATCTATTATATTCAAAGGCCATCCATCCATGGAATAATTGAGACGCATAACGAGCGTTGTATATAGATGTTTTAATACTTTTATTGACTTAGATAGAATAGTTTATTAGTGTATTTAGTGAATTTAATGAATTTGTCTATATGTTTATATATTCATACATCCATACCGAAGAAAGGGAACGATATTCAACCAGCAGCGAGGTAATGTGATTCTTGTACTTGATTTATAGTTATTATTTTCTCATCGCGGTTGCTACTACAGTCACAATCACAGGCGTGGTATTGAAAGGATTCTTACTTGTACGGGGATTTCCGACTGAGTGACATGAGCTCTTATATGCGTAGAGAAAAGAACATCTCGTGTGATGTGAAAGGTTGAAAGTCCATCATATGTCCTTAACTACTGTGTGTGCAAGTGAATGTTATAATTGCATGCATCTTCAAAGAGACCAAGCACATAGCGAAATACCTACCTACCAGCTAATTTGTAGCGGGACAAATAACAAACTAAAAATATGGGCTTGCTTGAGAAGTGAGCAAAGCATACAAACATATTTCAACCTACTTCGATTCGCTTCTCTACTTCAACACCTACATCACACTATATAATGCAAGACACCCACCAGCCCACCAGCCTACCCATTCCCAATATATAATCAAGGTAACAAAAATGCCAAAAGTTCACCACTCATAACTATATGAGTGGCTAATCTTCACCGAAGCAGCGCTACTTCGGGCCCAGGTTGACCCCCGGGAGGATGCAGGGGTATCATCAACAAGAGGATCCATGGTTGGCCGCGGTGGGGTACCAGCCCCGATGAATCAACCCTTGCTATTTTTCATAATTTTTATATTTTTCATAATCCAGTCCAGTCCAGTTTCCTTGGTGTCGATTCGAGTGCTTGCATAGGGCTATGCGTTTCCGCTTGTTGAGTCATGGCGTTGGAATTTTTGTATGAGAAGTCGAGTGGCGGACCGTTGAGCCATGGAGGCGTTTTGCTGGGTGCCTTCGTAATGGCGAGAGTCCTTGCGTTGTCGCGGTATATATATGAAAGCGAAGTAGTGAATATATGGTTGCTGTGGGGTGCCGCTGGGAAGTGAGCTAGGGAGCCAGTGCGCCAACGACTTTGGATGAGAGAAGCATCGAATTGAGGTAGATGCTGGTGAGGTGACAGATACACTTGCACCCATAGAATCTCTGATAGTATACTCCGATGTGTATACGGGCTTTCTTTTGAGTGTTCATAGAATACGCTATAAAAACTCATCTGTGTCTTGGCAGGACAGCTGTAGAGATTGATACGATGACTTCATGCCAAGCTTCTTAGTACTTACACACATAGCTATTCGACTTTCGTTTCTGCATCTTTACATGTCGAATCCCATGAACTAGCGGTCTTGAATATAATAACTCTAAGCTCAGTATATCTCCGTCGTGAATGATTATCGGGGCCGAATGTGGAGATTGTCAGTCGAGTAAATTGAATCAGGTAATTTTGATGCAACATGCAAGCGCATTTTGCAACAACTTGATGTCAGAATTCATCCACTTCAATGCGAGCTTTATTCTGATACGAGATACAATATTGTTCGTGCTATTGCTTTCATTTCCGAGCCGCATATCATGGAAATTTCTCATTCGCGATGGTGTTTTCTCAAACTTGTGAATGTCTCAATTTGGCTGAGTGGAAGTTTTGATACACATATCATTGCAGATCTGAGCTTCAAGCTTCAAGCTTCGCTCCTACTCATAGGTTTGATTGCTCGTTGATATTTTCATGAGTGTCTGCGGATATTCGTCTAAAGGCTAAGGTCAAAGCCTGCCATGATGAGATTAGTTATGATCCTAAAATGCGGAAGAGGCTTATGCCGGAAATATGGTATCTATCCACTAACTACAACGAGCTTCATCTAACGGCTCGTCCAAAGACTTACCCGACCGATAGTTGATACGATATCCTCTCTTTGTCGTATTATCAAGCCTCGGCCTGCAATTGGTGGCTGGGATGATTGCAGACGAAAGTAGGTTTTAACAAATTACCACAATGGTGTCGATTACCAGACTGCATATCTGGGCTGTGTCAGCCACAGCCTGATGTAAGGGGTCTAAGCATGTATAGACTCCGAGTTCAGATACTCTTAAATCATTCGAAACAGTTTGTATCCAAACATTGGCAACGACGTGTTCTCTAACTAAAGAATCACAACACTTGGAAGGCAAAAGTCCTAAGCAATGAATGTTGAAACCCCGGCTGTTCAATCTGTATACTTCATGGCGGAGCGAAGAGGGCATGCTTCACAGCTCAGCAGGATATACCTGTTGCAAAACTGCATAGCAACACCACTGTGTTTTCTTTGGAAGAAGAATACATAGTTCGACCAGAGAACTACCAATAATCCTCTTTGAATGACTGGTGAAGAGTATTGCCCTACACAAGAGAGTATAGACGCAAAACAGCCGTGTGGTTGGTACCAGCTACGCATCACCAGTGGCATTCACGATTGGTTGACTTGATACAAAAGGCCTCAGTCGGCTTTTCTGAATATGGAAATTATTGTCTGTATGCATGCGCTTATAATTCTCCTGTGTGCCTGATATTTTCGGATTGCAAACTCCATAAAATTTGGTATGCTTTGTTAAATGGCTGAATCAAATATCTGAAGACTTATGAAGTAAGTAAAAGGCTGAGAGCCTCAGACATTGTTCGGATGACACCTCGGCAACACGGCACATGCTTCTTGCAGATAGGATGGGTTTATTCCAATCCAGATTCTCGGGATGAGGTTCTCCATGTGTGAAAAATGTCATCTTCGATCCCACTTCATTTCAAAAGCAACAATTGGCTAGAGAAGGCAAGAGTTGCATATTATTCCTATTCTAACATCGCCACGCCACGGAGAGTTTAAAACCTGGCTATCATAATGGTTCGGAGCTGCCGAATGAGGGCTTTGCAGAATGGCTTAATATGTATGGGTTGAGAGGAAGAGCAGAAGAAACTCCATACATATATGGCTTGAGTCAAAGTATGTGTTACAACGGATGACATATCACACCGTATTGATAGGTAGTATTACTGATGACCAGAAAAACGGCCGCCTTGTTTTGGGAACAGATTGGGCAGTCCCTCGTGCAATCTACCTCCCCTCGGTGAAACAATTGGGTCTTATCTTTAATCTGAGAAATGGAGGGATATTCGAATTTCGAATCTTGATATTTTTCGGAAATGTTGTATGACTCTAGGACCACATGGCCGGGAAATGATTCCATTGCATGCAATGACCCGTATCCCATGTAATCAATCGAATGCATGCTCAGAATATAAGGTCGTGGAAGGTCTAATGAGCTGATGCATCGAAGCCCAAAGAAGTCCAAGTGAATCTAGATGCTGGGACCGTTAACCCCAAAATCTCGTGTTTTGATAATGGATCGTATGAGATGGATGTTTTATCATAGTTGATTATGAGCTAAAGGGCAAAGGCTGTTTCCGGAGATTATGTACAGAGAGAGTATGATAGTGGCGGAAGATTGAAGAATGAGAAGGTTAAAAAACTTGCTTTTTTCTTATTTTGATAACACGCGGACAAGATTGATTTGCCAAGACCAAGACCAGTCATGTCAGATCACATGAGACATTGGGAAAAGATTTGGGAAATTCTCACGTGTCACGGTACTTAATAATTTTTCATTCCATATACCTTGATATAATGGATTATATATGTATCCCAATTAAGTAATTCCTCATCTGCTATAATTTTCCTTAATTGGTCGAATAATACGTACAACTGAGTATTTTTTAGTACGAGGGCGTGTCTCTAATGAATACCAGTATAATATAACCGAACTCATTAAAAATTACTATAGGGTTTCAAATTAGCTAAATAACTTTACAAGTCTAATGAAATAAAAGAATCTAAGAAACACATATAATTTTGGATATAAAAACTGTTGATTTTGTAAAAATTTTATAAAATATTATAATAAATTGAATTAATATTGAGTTTCAAAGTAGGTGATTTTGGGCTGTTTTTGGTGAAGAAATCTGTGAATACACGGACCCGGCATTCTTTAAAGACACGCCCTTGTAAGCATGTAAGAAATGACGTTGATCCTTGTTTTCTTTGATAACATTTCGTCATAGTTTGGACATCAATATGGTAACACGGCGTAAAATGGGAGAAAGACTCATAATTTTTCAACTAAGCACAACATCTTCTCTCCCTTTTTTTCTACCATTAACCTTTTTTTTTTATCCACAATATACATACACAGCGGGTAACAGAGTAAGTATATAAATACTTGATGGACCATGACATAGCATTAGCACATCTTCATCGTTCAAATATAGTAAGAGTTATTCATGACTACAATATATAATAATCTGACTGTGAACCCAACCAATATGCTCGATGTTCTGAAAGTTCTTCTACAGAATACTGAACTGAACTTATTAGGTTCGTATCACAATGAATAAAGATTTGGCTGGGAGTTTAGAAGGACCCCTGGCTGTGTGCTCCCTAGTTGTTTACTCTGATTATTACTACTACGTACGCACTTATCAATATATCAAAGTAATCAAGATAATCAAAGTAACACATTTGAAACAACTGGTCACCATCCATTCAAGACTTCACTCCGGTTTGTTCTCATGATAGATATTCAAAGATTCGATATGTTGTGACCAACAAGAGTAAATAAACTTGGAGGAGCAGGACCCTACATTGTTTTCATGCTACATTGCCCCAGGGATATATACCACCACACCACCACACCACCACATACACAATTTAATAATAGAATGGGGAGTTGCAAAAGAATACTGCAACCCCACTATCACCTTCACCCACCAAATCCATCCACTTCTAGAATCGAAAGAAAGATGTCGAACATCTCCTTCAACTTTCCCTTCTTTCAGTATATGGGCACCCTTTTCTTGTACCCCAAAGGAAAATAAAAGAAATGGTGGGAAGATTTTGATGAATCATCCGACAAATCTCGAACTATGTTCAATAATTATTAATGATTGCTTTTCAGTCTGCCTTAGCACAGGTAGTGAGTGAGTGACTGACTGGTTCATCCTTTTCTCCCTCGTGTTTGGTCTGGTCTGGTCTGGTCTGGTCTAATCTGATCGAATATTCAATATGCGGACATCAACATATTTTGTACACCAGCAGTAGTAGTAGGTTGTGATTCGGACCTAGAAAGATATTAATATATAATATATAATATATTATATATTATATATCTACTATGTAATAAGTAGGTATGATTTGTAGATTCCAAGATTTATCAATCAACTATTTTCTCACAGCCATCACCATAATCACCATAATCACCATAATCACTATGTCTATTCACCTCATAACATTCACCCACCCACTCACATTCGAATACACCCCCTTTTTTATATATATACAGAGTACTTGCACAGTATCATCATTATCATTCATTCTTACCAATTCATTCAAATTCGAGTTAAACTGAGATAAAATAAAAGAATTAAATTACCAATCACCAATCATAACCACCTACATATTATCTACAAATACCTACCGACCTTGAATTCTCCCATATCCCCACTTCCAACAAGATTTAGACGAAGCAAAAGATATTCCATCCTTCTTCTACATATTCCATTTAACCCTGCCTTGACCTCCTTCCACCCCACCATCGCGATCTGAAGCAAGTCAATCCCACTCACTGAACAACTTTACAACAAAAAATTGCTACACACCTTTTTATAATCTGTTGAGCGATAAGGTTTGTTGTTCATAGAATACAACACCACCTTCATAATGTCTTCTTCTACTTCTACTTCCACACCAACACCAACCCCAACACCAAAGACTGTACCAGTGGCACCTAAACCTGCACCTAAACCCGAACCCGTTAAAGAAAAATCTCCAGTTCCTGTTGTCCCACCGCCCAAGGAAGTCGTCGAGGAACAAGATGATGAAAGGGTAAATGTTTCCTTGCGCATCGTCTAACAACAGGTTTATAAATCAATCAGAGTTAAACTGACTTCGGCGCAAAACAGAGTGATGATGGTTCCGTGGGTCTACCAGACCTCGGTGAGAATATCGATTCGGCCACCTTCGAACAAATTCTAGAGATGGACGACGATGAAGATGAGCGGGAATTCAGCCGTTCTATCGTTTTTGGCTTTTTTGAACAGGCGGAACAAACTTTTGTTAAAATGGATGATGCACTGTAAGTGGGGCACGTATATTTGTGTGCTGTGTCGGTCGACTTGTATATTACATTCAGGAAGACGGGCATCTGCGGACGCAGATATGGATTCAAGTACTGACGATCTGCAGTGAGGAGGGCGATTTGGCAACACTTTCCTCGCTCGGACATTTCTTGAAGGGATCCTCAGCAACATTGGGATTGACCAAGGTCAAGGACAGCTGTGAGAAGATTCAACACTATGGACAACAGAAAGATGAGGCTGGCACAACAGATGAACCCGACAAGAAGAAATGTCTGGCGAGAATCAAGGAAACGTTGGTGTCGGTAAAGGAGGAGTACGAAGAGGTTGAGAAGGTCTTGAAGAAGTTTTATGCCACTTGAAGGACGGCCGTATACACACATACCCTCTCAAAAAACCCGGTGGCGGAAGATCGTTCTCGTGCTTGAGGCTATCTGATGTGGCAGAAGCAACCAAAAAGTATCGCCTATCGGGGCTCTTGTGACGACATTGAAGTTCACGCACGAGCAGTATACTTCTCTTACAAAACAAAGCTCCCCATAGCTCAGGCGTCTCGGATTGCATTCACATACTTTATGTTGTCTGGAAAATGGCATATCTGGTTTTCCTATGGTGGTTTTATCCTTTTCTTTTTATTGGTTCACACGAGGGAAAATGTTTTCTTTGGTTTCTGTTAGCTTCTCGCCCCCCCCTCAAGATTATCTATGGATGACGAAAGTTGAGGAGGAATTTTAGTTAGATGAGGTGATGGTTTACCAGATTTAATCTCATGGTTACTCAGCACATGAAGTCACGACAGATGTATCAAATCAGAAGGTTCAATTCTTTCGGGGCCTTGGCATTTATTCTACGATGATGTACATTGCATACCAAAAGTGATTTGGAGACACGGGACACAAGGTAGAATGTAGGAAAGAGAGAGGCTACCCAGTTTTTCAGCCTCCGATATCTGTTTTCAAAGACAATCATATGTGGTATTTCCTATCTTACACTTTCGTTTGTCCCAGAACCTGCAGAGCTCAAGTACCACAATCTTTTCCAGGCTATATCTAGCCTCGTTATCCCTCAACACTATTCCTACTGTTATCAATTCAAATTCTTTCCATAAACACCGACATATAATGGAACCAGCAACTCAAATACAAGGTACCTCGATCTCAGCCTCCACCTCATACTCCTCATCCCCATCGCCCTTCTTCTTCGCCCCCATCCTACAAATCGCCACTTTCTCAACCCGCACATCGCGCATCCATGTGAAATCAGCATATCTCGCAATGATATCCCGCGCATCAAATGTTAGACGTGCTTTATGCCTGCCATGGCCCGAGGAACTTCCTCCTCTTCCTCTATTTACACGTGCATGATCGACCCCTCTTTGTCTCGTGCCTGCTTCGAGATTATGCCGTCCTCCCCGAACGTAAATCGTGTTAACAATTGTAGCGTGTAATAATAACCCTCTTCCTTTTTCTTCCGGTAACATGAACCCGGCATTGGTAAAAACGTCTTTGAGTGATTGACAGAAGGATTGGAGATGAGATTGTGGGTCCTGCGGAGAAGTGTACAGAATCGATGTAAACCAGGGTTGATGCATGGGATGAAGGGAGGAGAGTGTGATTTTGGGAAGTTTAATCTCCCCGGCTCCTGCTTTCTCTGGCGCTTCTTTCTCCAGTCCTCCCTTTTTCCCTTGCGCTATTGAGGGTTTCGAGAATACCCCTTTCAACACGGATATAGCACCTTGCACCCGCTCGTCGGTCTCTAGACTCATGACTCCGATAGTGAGATGCAAGGTCGAGAGGGGACGGATCGCATCGCTGGGAAGGGAAATCCACTTGGGGTGATCGGCGGTGGGGGGCTGGGTCACGTCGTTTTGGAATGTGTGGAGGGAGTGTTGGAGTTGGGGACGGGAGGAGGGCGTAATGAGGGGGATGCAGAGGAAATGGGTTAAGCGGGGTCGGGGGGGTTTAGGGGGCATTTTTTTTGTTGGATGTTGATGGGATGGGGAGGGGTTAAGTTAGGTTAGGTTGTTTTTGGGGTGTATTGGTATTGTGATAAGTGTGGTGGTGGAAATTGGGAGATGGGATTGAATTGGAATTGAAATTGGAAATGCGTGATTATTGATGAGGGTTTTTGAGATGGATTCTTGTGTGCTTGCTATATATGTATGTGTATGTGTTTGTGATACAGTATATTCTCATACCCCGCAGTGGTAAGTCTTACATTACAATTGACGTCAAAATCTTATCTTAAACTTATCCCTTTCAATAACTTAAGGTTAATTATATTATAGAAAAAGAATAAAAGAAGAAAAAAATACCGTCTTTCTACGATGGTAATCCAATACAAAACTCTCTCTTGCCATCGTCTAAAATATAAGAATCCTGCAACTTTTATTAACCTATATGCATCAATTAAAACCCAAAAGCCAAAACTCAAAACTCAAAAATTGGATAATATCACATTATTACCCACCAGCATCCAGCATCCAAAATTCAAATAAATTTCACCTCGCAGATCTCCCGTTAACCCCTCACTTATAATCAATCTATCCTATCCATCTCATAGTAAGTAAGTACCTTATACCCATCCGCATCAACACAACGCACGCACATACACACGCGCTACCAAATTTTTTTATTTTTTGAAAAAAGTAGTCCAATTCCCTCCCTATGAACTTAGCGCTGCTTAACACAATCGAATTGATAAACCTTAATTACCTTACGAGATCGGGTATTTAGTGAATGCTAGGGCAATATAACCGAGCTCACCAAAATTACTATGAGATTTCAAATTAGTTATATAATTTTATAAATTCTAATAAATAATAGAATCTAAAAGAGTAATATAATCTTGGATATAAAAATTTATAATATATAGATTTATTTTGAAGATATTATTTTTTATTGAATTAAGATCGAATTTCAAACGAGGTGATATTTGGCTGATTTTGGTGAAGAAACCTGCAAGTGCACAGACCTAGCATTCATTAAATACCCGATCTCGTATATCTAATAAATTAATACAATAAAATAAATACAATACAATGCATCCATCCATCCATCCATCCATCCATCTACTATGGTATACAATACATAGCATGGCATATCTTCACTTCCAGGCAGCAGAATAAGAACCTCTCATCTTCCTTTATTTTCTCAACCGCACACAATGAATTCTCTCATTTTCATTTTATTTTCACTTTGGTGCGGAACTTTGGGTAGGAGAAGAGAGGAGAGGAGGGGTTTGTTTGGTTTGGTTTTGTTTCGGGATTTCCTTTTTTTTGATGGTTTGATTTGATTTGATATGATTTTGTTTTTGATTTTTCGTAGTATTTATTTATTTATTCTTCTCTGTTAAAATGTTTCGTTCTTTTCATCAAGAGGATAACCTTAGGTAACTTTATATATTATCGTGAATTTGTCGATACAAAAAGGGTATTGATATTTCAATACCTCTTTACCTCCTACCTCGGTATCTCATCCTCAATATGCTCTCTTCAATTCTCTTTCATCCTGTGCGGATGTACTAGCTTTTCTCTTGCAAGAGAAAGATTGAGAAATTACAGCTTACACATACGCGATACACGAAGCTACCTACCCTCATCATCTCAGCTCTCACCCCAGCAGGCATCTAGCTACCATCTACCTGGGTACCTAATAATTGAAGCTCCATGCGAAACATTACGGTATTTGTATAACATTGTACCTATTCACGAGGTACACATCGTCACATTCATTCATCTATAAAGAAAGGGTTCTATCCCACTCCACCCACAACCCGCAAAAATGAGCGCCCGAGAGAAGAAACATGCGCCGAAATCCTCATCTTCTCGAATCGATCTTGCGAATTCGGTCGCGCATCGCGCTGTATTCACTTCTGTCTCTGGATCTAAATCCGGGGCTACAAAGACAAAATCGCAAAGCGGAGATCACAATTCTCCCACTTCTACTTCCACGATATCCCAATCACAATCACAATCCTCCTCCTTGGCGGAAATAACCGCACCGCCACGCGTTCGGCTTTCTCATCCTAATCCCAATCCGCAATCTATAGCTCATCCAACCGCCGATCCACAAAGAAGTAACACCCCCATCTCAACTACGCATCCGCATCCACATCCACATCCTCGATCGCGATCGCGATCGCGATCCAAAACACCCTCTCCCTCAAACCACGAACCCGAAGAAAAAGAAGAACCCTCCCCCCTCTCCTCCTCCTCCACCACCGACGACGAAGAAAACGAAGAAGAACAAGATCTTCCCCCCGAATCCCAAATCAACAATCTAACCACCACACTCCTCCACACGCGCGAAACGCTCCATCTCCTGCAAACCGCCCATTCCACCCTCCACAACACATATCTCACAACCGATACCCAACTGCGACTGCTGCGATCTGCGCATGCGAATTGTCCGAGTGTAGCCGAGGTGCAGAGTCGTATTGGGGCATTGATGTTGGATCGGGATGCTTTTCGCGAAGCGTATAATGATGCGATGGGAGAGATGAGGGGGAAGGATGAAGAGATTATGGCGTTGAGGGGACAGGTGAGGGGCTTGAAGGAGTGGGTTAGTAGTAGTGGACGGGGTGGAGTTGGGGGGGAGCAAGTTACGGATGAGATGGTTGCGGAGAAGATGCAGTGGATTGGGAATGCATTGCAGAATTGGGTGATATCGAATTTTAGGAGGGGAAGAATCGGTAGGTTTTTGGAGCTTTATTTTGGAGAAGGCGATGTTGGGAATTTTTTATGCGAGCTTATCGAGCGGGGAAAATGTGAATGCTACATTGCTATGTGTGGCATAGTAATATATTAAATCAAGCTGACTTGGGACAGATTTAGAAAAAGCTTCAGATGAGGTGCAGCAACAGTTAGAGCAATGGGTACCCATGTATCAGCATCTAGCAACATCATCTAAAATTAACTTCCTGCAATCACTTGTATCAAGTCTATTAGTGGTTGATATCTTCCAGACATATTTTGTCGGTCTTCCAGAGCAACAAGCCATGGAACTCTCGAGAACGGAGATGACCTTGGGTTCTTATGGTGAGAAAAGCTATTTTAATTGTTAGTCGGAGATTAAAGAACTGATCGAGATGCAAAGGTTCCGAAGATGCTATGAATCAGTGGCGATCTACGACGCTCGGAATTCTGTTTAAAGAAGCACCTGAAAAGCTTAAGTCGGAGACCACCACTGTTGTTAACACCCTTGTTGCTCAGCTCAATAGTTTGCTGGATCCGATATTTGATGTCCAAAGTACTGAAGCTAGAGACCAATCGCTAAAAACCATAATAAATGCCGCTATTGATCTTTCGCGATTACTGCGAGTTCAAAAGGCAGTCTTTAGTATAATGATGCCTATGATTGAAGAACACCAACAAACGATGTTTGACGAGGATAGAATGGAAGATATGGGGGGGGAGGATGAAGATACTTTGAACCAGCGAGAAATTAGCTGCGTGACATTTCCCGGAATCATGAAAGCAGGTGATGAAAATGGAGAACGAAACCATCTGCTGAATATTGTTACGAAGATGAAGGTGCTTTGCGCTCCTGATTGATGGCCAGGAAAAAGAGTAAAATCTTCTATGACCGAATACACAAGAAATGATACCCACGGAAGAGGGTGGAGAACTTATCTCTGCTACGCCGCCATGTGACTCATGTCTCCATGCAATGGGCATGGAAAATCCCGAATGATAGGCTACGCTATATCTTCAGATAATAAATTCCAACAGATATATTCGGAAGAGTTGTGGCGATTCCACAAACAAACATACATGTGCATGTATACGTGTATCCAATATATATATATGATCACACATAATATCTAGATACCGTCATTAGCCGTTGAAGATCTTCGTCTTCACACGAAAGCAAGTAATAGTTCCATCATAGCTTCAATTTCAAAGCGGGGTCACTGAGGCTCTATTGCTCACTAAGCAACCTGCAGCTTCAAAATCATTGGTGAGTGCGGGGTCATGGAACGAGCCATGCGAGAACAACCAAATTTTGATGTGTATTCTTGGATTTGACCCGCAACTTTACATATGGCGTATGGGTTTGCATCAATGTTTTGGATTTATGATTGACGATTACCTTGATGCGAATCTTGTGGGGGGTTATTTCGAGTAGTGCTCTGGGTCATCAATTTGGCCCCTATCACTATCTTTTGAGACTCGAATCAAGAGAGTGCAGCACTGCAGATGTCGTATTCTGCTTTGAAAGGAACTGCATTGAACCAAATCTTGGCGATAATGTATGAGCTCTATGCGATTTCATATATCGATGGCGGTACGAAGCTCATGCCACAACAGAAGCCTCTTGTATTCCCAGTAAAGGCAAAGGCTAGAAACTATGTTAGCATTGAAGAGGACTCCTTAAACCAGTGGGCTTGAATGATAGGCGATAGCGAACGACTAGTGTATGGATGGAATGGTCGCCGTTTGATCATGAGCCAATAACTATGCTCTCTCTTGGCCGAGTACACATAAACGTCGAATACGAATGTTAACCATGTGCTGCCGCAGCTCATTTGAATTGGTTGTGATCTGATGATCCAGCATTACTAGGAAATAGTTTCCTCTCACCTCCCCATCCGCATGATATTTGTAGGCATTGTGTGTCTTTCATAGTATAAATGCGCTATCAAGAAGCGGTGTGAGGTCGCGTGGGTGAACTGGTCGATAGCTATCGCGGAACCCTTTTAAGAGCCACTAGATTTCTAGGATAGGCGGATAGCTACACGCTGCAAATGCAAAGGCATTGCATTGCATGCCATCACATCGGCCCAGTAATCTAAATTCTTATCATCCATTTGTTGGGGTGATAACTCGACGCATGTATGTATCCCACGATTTTGCTGATGCGGGATCGAAGTGTAACAAGCCCAAGATCCGCGTTATCCTTGTATGTGAGTGTGGGATGTGGATGTGGATATGTTGTAGGTCGAAATCGTGGATGTTATGCGGTCGAGTCTTGGGCCGATGAAACCATTGCTCGCAAAACGACGAATGAGTACTAGGTAATTGTTCGACTGGAAACGATTTGCTTCATATCCGTAGATACATAGAAAGAAAAAAAGCGATCGAAAAGAATCTCGGAAAGGGGGGAAAGAAGATATCCCGAAGTACATGAAAAGTTGAGCCTCCGCGCCAAAAAGATGTATAAGTGGGTGGGAAATGGATTTTGACTTGCTTCTTCAATAAATTGTGTCCCCTCCACCATTTATCTGCTGTGGTCAGCAACCTGATCAAGTATCATCCATATCTTACTTCTTTTCATAGCGACGGGCTTTATTGAATAAGATACTGACCGATCTTTGCTTTGATACACTCGAATTTGGTTTGCAAATTGTTGGTGTCCGTTTGTTGTTTATTTTGAGAAGATCAGCAACCGTTTGTTGCACCAAAATCCGGGGGAGGGACCATAAAACTTTCACGCCGCTTGGGTTAGAGTTCCTTCCGAGCTTGTCGAAGCCGATTCCCATAATTCCCCGCAAATGTTGCGAAAGATTATCTGTACTTAGCACAATTATCTAAAACGACATCTATCACTCACGATAACTCAATATCAGATCAAACTTCCAGGTCAGTCAGTATTAGTTCGATTGTTATCTCGATATCAAAAGCTGCTTCCATAACTCTTATATCTCGTCGTTGTCTTCTGCTTCAGTCCTCCATTCTGACACTCGTCATATAATTAGGGGTTTCGTTCGTTTATTCCTGGTTCGTTCCTAGTGATCGACAAGCCTGTTCTTATCTTATCAACGCTCCACCTTTCTCTTCATTGTTGACTTTATCCATCAAAGCCATCATTTATATTATAGAAGCTGGATCATTGTCATCGAAGTGTGCATTTGCGAAGCTTACTTCGTGATCTGCGCACATTGATGTAAAATGGCAACTTACGATAATGCCAGCATTTCCCGGTACCTCAATGACTCGGAAACTCCTTTAGCAGGTCTCCTCACAAGTACTCATCGTACAAGCTATGCTAATCCATCATCACTTCCTCGACAATTCGCAAATGGAATGTGCAATGCCTCAACATGCTCGACTATAAGCCAAGATTCCGCATCAACAGTATCGCCCTATAGTGAAAATGATGAAAGTGTGTTTAGCATGCAGTCTCACAAGTCATACACGACAGCTACCAGTCAACAATCTACTCAAACCAATCATGTAGGCGGGTGGTACCTCCCAATACCTCCAACCTCCCAGATCAATACTGCTATTTCCCTTCGATGCGAATTCGTATCGATAAATTGTGGAGTAACCTTCCATCCAGATGAATTCGATAACTGGCTTGCACATAGCCTAACGCATTTCAACACCCTTCCTCCCCCATCGAAATGCCTCTGCCTCTTCTGCGATGAAGAATTCGAAGGCACCCACGATTCGCTTAGTAATTGGCGGAATAGGATGATGCATAGTCGTGAGCATTTCCTTGATGGAGAAACAAATATTCGACCAGACTTTTCGGTAATCGAATATATGTGGAGGAATGGTTTGATGAGTGAGGCGGATTACACTTTGGCCAAACAATATACCGAACGTCCATCGGTACCGGGTCTCGTGCGGAAAGGGTTTGAGACAATTGAAGCAAAATTCAAGCGGGAGAGGGATTCCAAGGTTTCATACGATCTTCCAAAAGAAGAACGACATCGCAAACGTTCAAGTCATACACACGTAGGGAAAGAAAGGCAGAGCTCAACTTCTTCAAAGAAGCATTTGCCAGTATCCATCAAGCATTCGGAATACGCTTGAATTCTTTAGCTTGTGATCCACGCAAATGATTGTCTTACCAAACCCGAGGTGATGTTTGGGAAGAATATGCGACCTTATACCAGTATTCGCAATGCCGAACAGTGCGTGGCTGTGCGGATGACGAATTTTGCCACTTATATCTCCAGTGTTTTTGAATTCTTCGTACTTTGTGTTATTGAATTGTTCACTCACTCACCGAATGAGTAAATTTGTATGCGGGTTCCCCTTTTTGATGCAGGTACACAGGCCTTGAGACCCTCACCGTTCGCCTCTCCGACAGGGCGTATCTGCTCGTTGCCTAAGCCCGGTAACCTTGACCCCATAGTACACCGAGTGGGACCGACCAATAATCTTTTTCGATTGCGCAACTTAGGGTTTTATCAGGTGTTTTGTTCTGTCTTTCTTACAATCCTCGAATTCCACAATACTGCATTGGATCGTGGTCGAAAAGAAAAGTCTCTTAAACGATTTCTATACCCCAATTTCTCTCTTTCTTTTCTTTGTTTGTTTCTAGGAGGCGCATATCTTTATATGCTATACGTTTTGGATTATGATGATCAACAATGCTTCTCATCAGGTATGACAATGTTGTTATGAATAAATAGCACTTCATCAGCAATTCTTATCTCTTGTCAATCGTGCATATATATGCGGGGTTTGCTAAGCATTCTTCGGTGTCTATAAACAGTAAGGTATATATTCATGAAAAATAGTTCGATCGGATGTCATCTTGTCATCTACTGGGCAGATGAAGGAAATATTTTGAGCTCGTCCATATAATCGCGCATATCGACATCCTACTTGAGAAAGCATGCCAACCACCCAACAGTATACCTATACGTTAGGATAAGATAGATCGTCAAAAATCCATGCATGTGAGTTATTTTGGGAGTAGCTTATGCTGTAGGGCGAACAGCGGCAGCCTTACATATTGTATTAGCGGTGGCTCCCCTGTCATGCCATCCGAAGGGGAAAAAATTGAAGTCATCATAGCCTCCTAAATTGTCGCCTTTCCAGCCGTAGCCAATCTCCAAACGACAATAGTGTTGAGTGATCTCGGATTTAAATTAAAGCTTTGTATCCCCATTTCCAGTAGCTGAGATATCATATACGTGTTTATAGACGATTACAAGTCTGATATTTCTTTGCCCAAGTGTGGCCTACCTACATACTTAGGGTTTTGACCCCCCTCCACAAATCATGCACAGACTTCACACGTCAGACCTTCTAGAAGCACATACATCTCTAAAGTTTCCATGCGGTGTCTCTCGTCATGCAATGCAACATGAGATTTCTTCCAATAATCCTCTTTGTCTTCACGATAGGGCTTGCAGTGTGTAGAGAGCAATACACAGCCTCACTATCGCTTGTTTGCATCCTTGGCGTTCGGTGAGCTGATTAGGGGCTTGAAAATTGGTGAAGCAATTGAAGATTTGGGAATTTGGGATGTTCTATGTTTGTTTTTTCTTGTCGACTTGGGAATGAATGGTTGGGTGTATATATATATATATGTCTTTCGGGTCTCGGTGATCGCTGTTATGAACAATGGTAATTATGGAGAGAGACGGGTCGTGGGATGAGGTTACCTTTATGAGTTTTCTGATTAGGTTGAGTGACTGGTATATATTGGGTATTGTGTGTATGACATGATAATGCTGCACGCTTGGGATGAATGAGACACGGGGGGTTTTGCAGCATAGGTCCATAGCCCGAAGATAGGGGGAGGAATGGGAATGGGGGGCAGCTTGTTGCTTCGATTGAATGCGTAGGATTATCTAGTCTTCGTCTCTCTTTCCTTTCTTCTCTGCTTCTTTTATCCTCTCCCCTATCGCTTCTACTTTCTTTTCCAGCATCACCATCTGTGCTTGTTCCAAACTTAAGCAACAGATACCTTAGATTTTTGTCGTTGTTCTGTAACCTACTCGTCCACCGTCCTTTTGCACTTCGTCGTCTTCTTCCACTGCATGATATCTAAAGCATTACATACTGCACTTACCATTAAATAGATAATTTTATCTTATACTATGGGGATGTCGTGATTTGCTTCATCTCTGAGGAAATTATAAACTTTTAGAACTATTGTGATATACCATTTCTTATTATTGCTAGTGTTGGCGGGCGGGCGATCTACTGACCTAGATAATCTGTGGGGCTAATGGTCGGGGAATGTATATGCAAGTAGGACTTTGTGATATGAAGTTTAGTTTCAAGTTGTTTATACCCAAGCCGTGAGTATAAAACAATGATGCTAACAGTATCAACTGGATTTCCTGAAGGGATGATCTCCTGCCTAATCTGTGCTGTTGAGGCATTTCTTTCCTCTCCAATCAATGTCATCTTCAAACCAAAGATACCATAATCCTTTCCCTCGAGCTCTGCGATCTGAATATAAGATGTATAATTATTCGGTATGCGGCTCAATATCTCTAGAAGTGTATCCAGATGATAATTGGCAAAGAATTCGCATAGTTTGTAGTGAAACCATTCTGTTGTGAAAGACTTGAGAGTGCATAGCTCGACGTTGAGAAATGTACGAAGTGAGGATGCATAAAGAGTATTCGAGTGGTAACTTGTGTTACTAGGTCATATTACGAAAAGATGAGGATGAAGGGGGGATAGGAGAAATTACCGAAAATGATGAAGAAGGTGGATTGTGAGGAGTGTGTAACGTGAAATATAAATACTAAGTTTGGATCGAAAGACTCATATTTCGTCAAATAGATCTCTGTATATCTTTGCTTGAACACTCCTATCTCCTATAAACTCTATGAATACTGTCTCTTTGTAGGAAGCCCCTCCCAGACCCATATGCAGCATACAATAGTTCTTGATATATTCACAAACTTATCAAAATCCATCACATACGACCATAGACTGAGGAGAATTGGGCATCCCGTCCGCTCTGCCATACACAAGCCTCAGATCGGTGGATTAGTAGTTGGGTGGGTGACCACCAGCGAATTCCCACTGTTGTATGTTCAATAACTTTTTGCCTTTTTGGAAGGACGCGGGCTGGAGAAAAATTGGCTAGCGAGGCGAACTGAGAGTTCTTGGAGGATCAACGATGAAAGAGGAGGAAGATGTGAGGTGGAAAGATTGATTTTAGTGCAGTGAACGACATTGTGGATGCTCATGCTTTATGAAATTGGTGTCTTGTTCTGGTGGGTGGGATGGAGGGCGACGAGGATGTAAGCGAGATTTTCGTTGCTATAACCAAACTATTCAGAAGACTTAGCGTTTTTAATGGAATCCTTGATTTATATGAATATGTATTGTAGATTTGTATAAGAGGGAAGCCTATTTACTCTTAACTCAGTTCCTGCCCAGTGTGATTATGGATTGAGGTTCCGAGGGGAAAGTTTTGAGATTAGAGGAGAATCCTCTCACCAGGTTCTTGTAGAGTAGTATAGATAGAGCACTAGGATATACTTTCCATCTGAACTATCAGTCTATTTGTAAATTGCTAATTTTGTTGGAGGGAAAGGATTCTAGGCTGATGGATTTGCCCGCACACCAGATTGGAGCTCTAAGTCAGTAGATTTAATGATACTTAAATTAAAATGGCAGCATGGACACCATGTGAACATCAAACCCGGGATGGAACATCTAAAATAATTAGATGTTATAAATGACTGAAAGAATCAAAGCGCTTGATTGACATATTCAAATTGGAGGATCGACAAGTGTTATGAAGACCAAATTAGACGCCAGTGTTCGCATGATGAAATGTGTACTTCAAATGCAATAGAGGTTTAGCACATATTTGACAAATTCCAAAATTTAATCGCAAATTAATAACGATAGCATATCTCAGACATGATGCTGCGGACTAAATTATCATTGTCTTATTTGTGTTTGATGTACATTTAGAAGTCTGAATTTATGAGTTGGACTGTTGATGAATATTTGATTTCCAGAGTATCTAATAGTTCGGATATATTCTGTCGGTGGAAGGATTTTATCTTCTAGATACCATTAAAACATTCATAGGGCTTGAAATTCCGAGCTCCTTTTGAACATCGAATCACTAAGATTGTTGGACAGCAATCCAGATTATTGGAAACCTGTAAATACTGATATCCGAACATTAATGTAATCATGCGAGGGAATATCAACACAGACAGGTAAACTATCTCATTCCACTATGTCTCATACTCAGCATCAATATCTAGGATATTTCAAAGAAATTTTCTGCTAAACATCTATCTATATCTAAAGGGTGCTGACGGCACTCTATCATTAACTTTCGCTCACCAAAATTCAATTCAGTAAGTATCCAATCATGCAAACGTATCCAGAAATTCCAAAGCACTTCCAACGAGATGAAGGCTCCCAGTAATCAACACTACCGCCTCATCGCCCTCTTTTTCTTTACAAACTCCACCACCATGACCATGAGCTGCATATCGAATAGCTTCTTCAACTGTCCGTACAACGGTCACTGCGGATTGTCCCTTACTAATAGTAGTCCAGCATGTCGCCGATGCATGTTGCACTTTAAGATCTTCAACCGAATCTCCCGAGTATATCATAGAGACCCGTTCGATATCCGGAGTTTCATGTCCTTCCCACAGCATATTCGTACAAAAGATCGCTTGGTGAAAAACGGGCTCTGCGCAAGCGAGATGCGATAGAGATGACGTCATGACCTGCCAAAGATGATGAAGTAGCGCCGTTGCATCTTTAGTCTGTTGCTTAAATATGAGAATCCTTCGAGCTTGTCTCTGTGCTGCCATTTTTTTGGCTACCCAGGGTCCTAAAACTTCAATACTTTCTTTGGTATGAGCTCCGTCGAGTAGCCAGCGAATATTGAGATTGTGCCGCGTCTCACATCGCCCTGGCCATCTGCATTTTCTAGACCCCGGCGAAACTTTTCGGGTAGTGGGGATTGCATGAACGTCATTGTGTCTGCGAAATCACTGAAGCCCATGTTGGAAAGATGTTTTGCGGCTACTGCCACTGCCAAACTAGCATTTGTTCGCTGGAAATCGCCCGGAAGGCCAAGTTTAATGAATTGAAGATCCGGATGGGTTGTGGCTACTTGTAGATCTACACCTTCCTGAGCTGCTAGATTTTTTTAACACGGTCATGGCTCCCGCGTCTTGTGACGTCGTCAACAAAGGAACTCCTTTTTTCATAATACCCCCCTTAGACCATGCAATTTCCTCAATGCTGGAACCAAGTATGTCGGTATGTTCTAGTCCTAAACTGGTGATTACGCAGATACTGGGCTGGCGGAGAATATTGGTTGAGTCATAGCGTCCTCCGATGCAAACCTCTACTACAGCCGTATTAACTCTCTCCTGCATGAACGCATGAAGACCCATCAGGGTGAGAAATTTCGCGAATGGTGGGCTCGACGAGGGCACTCGACTGTGTATCCTTAGCCGTTCCCATACCTCCGATAGATTTTTCGCAAATTTTTTTTCGTCCAACGAAGTATCTGTAAAGTCAGTCGCATGTGACTTTCTAATTCGGATTCGTTCCCGAACGCTACGCATATGTGGTGATGTATATAGACCAATCTTCTTCAGCGAAGGAGAATTGCTCTCCACAGAATCACGCCCATCAGCTAAATATTCAGATAATATTGAGAAAACAAAAGCTGCCGTTGAGCCTTTGCCTTCGGACCCAGCAATGTGTATTGCGTTTAATACATCAAAGTCGGAAGGCTGATGGGTATCCAATTGTCAACCTCAGTACTCGAGGGAAGAGAAAACCAGTGAAGTAGCTCAATTTGTACCCAATCTCCGCACACCACTCTCCCATCTGCTTCAAAAGAAAACTACGATCTTCAATTCCAATCGTTTGTTGTCGAGATTCAAAATTTGTTCGTAGACGATTGAGTTGATGAAGAGCATTCTAGTTATGTGTCAGCTTCGATATTAGATTAAAGATTTGAGTGCCAACATGATAAGGCAGATTTGATATTTGAGGCCCATCGGCCGGAAGAGGAGAATTGAGCTGCGTCGTGAGTGATAGTGAAGCCATTTTTCAAATTTTGTAGACTTGACGCAGAGACGCCCTGGCTATCAGTCTTATCTTGTAACTCATAAGCAGCACAATCGAGCAATTATTCACATGTTCATGCATGACCAGATTGGCGCTGCAGGTATAGAATTTCGGTTAGTCTAATTACACGGCTTGTTAGGGTCGCATCTCACTATTGTGCGCAATTGCCTCATTCAGTAAAGCTCGCGGGTTTATCTCAAAGCAGCCGAGAATCTATTGGACCCTCAGCTTTCTTTGAGTTATTGAAAAGTATCATGGTCATGAGACATACAAACCTGTTACTCGGTGATGTTTTTGATATCGATGCTGGCCTGGCTATATAAATGAAATCAACAAAATTAGTGACATTCTGAAATGATGATAAACTTTTTGAGTATATCAAGGAGAAGAAATCTAAAAATAAGATATTGATATCTAGTCCAATATATGACTGGTATTGAACCTAAAATTGAATCAAGATCGAGATCGAGATGGAAACTACATGAGTTTTGCTTGGCTTTAATAAGGAGGCCTTCAAAGTATTAGCCGGGCCCTATCAAGAACATCACCGGGTAGATAATTCGGTTGTTAAATTCGGATAACCCGGCTTTTGTTTAACATTGTTCAAGACTTTTTCTTTCTTTATTTTTTAACTTTCATTTTCCTTTCTCCTTATTTCCCTACAGTCTTCGTCATTAGTTTTCCATTTTATTTGGTTTGCAACCCACCCCACTTTGTTTAAAAATTCTATACTGAGGGTATAGGCTAAGGACATTATCCGAAACGCAAATTAGCTGTCTCTGAGTCCTTTTGCTTATTGTCGCTGCTTTTATCTAACAAGTACGATAGAAAGCTACTCCTCTGGGAAACTGAATAATATTGCTTTACAGCCTAGCCATGTATGAGGTGTCATGCGGACATTTTTATTTAAAACGATTTCTTCATCTGATAATCTACTGTTATTTAATACTGGATAAATATGCAATAGAAATAATCTGATTATTATTATCTCCGATTGTTCTAGATAAGAATATCCGCATGACATGTCATATATTCTATCTGAAAGAAGCTACAATGCCGCGTTGGACCCAAGAAATCATAAAGAGCTGAAGATCTCTTTTATGTTCGTGTAACCCAAATTCTTGATATTGTCTGTCTATTACGATGCGATCAGCCCAATCGAACCAATCATCACTGGTCACTTCGAGATGGACTGCTCCCATCCCTTTTTGCTCCCTGCCGTACTTTGTATTTGGTGCTCCGCATGAAAATCTTGGCTCAAAGAAGTTAATTATCGCCACGCTTCGCCCAGAGGACCGATCTTTGTCTCTAGCAGACTATCGTGATCTCTCTGTTCGCATCACGGTGGGTTTAAGACGACTAGGCGTCCAATCGAAGGATCGCGTTTTGTGTCTTTCAGGTAACTCAATAGCATACTCGGCCCTTTTGATGGGTACCATTATGGCGGGCTGTATTTTTGTACCTGGGCAGCCTAGTTGCGGGCGTCTAGAGTTGGAAAGGCTGCTCACAGTTGCAAAGCCCTCGGTAATTTTGACTCAACAGGGGCATATAGATATTTTGTTGGAGACTGATGGAAAAGTTTCTTGCGTAGCCTTAGAGCGGAAATTAGTCTTTATTTTTGACGATGATATTCTCGATAGCACCGGGAAATCATTCCTCAATATGCCCCACTGGCAGGAAATGGTGGGTTCTCTAGACGACAATGTCTGGAAGTACCCCGATGTCGAATCTTCGCTTGATTACAATAGTACCATTGTCATAATGTTTACATCAGGTACAACCGGCCATCCCAAGGGAGTCGAAATATCTCATCGCAACTATATCTCAGCCGCCGTGAATTATATGCAGCGAGTATCCCTCCACCCTGACTGGCAGCAGTCCATGAAAGATATAGGCAAGGATATCAATCCGATTCGTGTTTTAGGCGCCCTTGGAATGCACCACATTCTTGGTCAAAGATCCTATAGTGTTATCTTCCCAAAGCTTGGAGTCCCGCTATATCTCCTGTGCCGGCCAAGTCTGCAAAACATTTTAAACGCCGTGGAAACTTTCGGAATTTCTGACGCAATTTATCAGGAGTTCCATGCTCACTGGAATTGCGAAAATTCCTTCTCTTGTCCTTGGACAAAAGCTACGTTCTCTGAGGAGAGTGGAGGCGTGTGCAGCTCCAATGGCACAGTTAACGAAAATAACCCTAGAGCAAGCAGGCGTTGGGAGAGTTACCCGAGTCTGGGGATTGACTGAGTACGAAAACATTTCCCATCGAATCAAGTGACAGTTTGGATGGTAACTAATGCATTGCCCTTTTCAGACTCGGATTAATCACCGGTCATGATATGATGGCTTTCTCGCCGTCCGAATCCGTGGGGGAACTCCACGCCAATTTTGAAGGTAAGGTGACGGACACAAATGAGCCTAGCCGGATTGTGAACCGTAATACCGTTGGCGATATTTGGATCCGTGCACCTAGCCTTAGCATGGGGTACTATCATAATCCAGATGCTACTAGTGACGTTTCTGAAGCCGATGGGTGGTTTCGTACAGGAGACGTAGGATATGTTGATCAAGACGGACTGTGGTATATTGTGGATCGTAAAAAAGTAACATATTTCCAACACGAGCAGACTTACAGCGAGAACTGATAGTGTAGATAGGACTTGATCAAAGTGAACGGAAATCATGTAGCGCCAACTGAGCTTGAAGTTGTGTTACTTCGCCATCCAGAAATCGTGGATGCTGGCATAATCGGCGTCGCTGTGTAGGAAGATCAAATGCCCCTTCTCTAGAGGCTATCTCTAATATTTGAACACAGATACCAAGATGAAGGGCCACGTGCGTATATTGTTAAAGCCCCTAAATCAGCACTGTCCGCCACTGAAGTCAATCATTTCATGATGGACAAGATTGCCCCGTATAAGTATCTTTCGGGAGGCATCTCGTTCATTCCAAGCATCCCACGGAATCCAGTAATATTACACCAGCCGTCTCCCTATATGTACAACTATAGCTGATACTATACAGAACGGAAAGATCTTGCGTGAACAGCTGCGAGAATTGGCGAAGATGGAACTCTGTTGCTCTAAAGGGCACTACCATGGAATACATGTAGCCTCGATTGAGCTCGCCTCTCTCTGATCTTCTCCATAGATGCTTTTTAAAGGCGAAGCGGAAATCATAGATTGTGTCGGTTTATATCTGTGGTGGTATCGTGCCTTTGGGAGAAGAAACATATGTATACTACCATCGCAACTTCTTTAAAGCAGTATAAACCATCAGAAATATTCCGCTGGAGACACTCGTCGATAGCCCTGGAAACCGTGTATTCACACCATACTTGTAAATAAACAGCCACTTTCTCGATATCGATTTACTCTTCCAATCATATCCATAATCATACATAGCGACCAATCTCGAGAAACTCCGTCTCTTGGAAAACCACTACCAAGTTCGAAGGAGAATGTTTCCTCCTTTTTAAGAGGAAAGTAAATGGATATCGAGAGCGAAAGAGGTAATATCAAACCTCTGGAATAAACTTCCTTTTTAAGGAAAAAATAAGCGATTCGGACTTACTTGACCTATTTCGCATCTCACGCCATCAAGCCTCTGACGAGTACCAAGTATAATCAAATATAGATCGATATCAAAAACCAGCTGCATAATATAAATCATCAACACGGAACATCAATATGACAAAAAGACAATGCGGGAGTTATCACGAAGCTAGTAACAATGACCGTGCACCAACAACCGGACCGGACCGGAAAAACCCCCACCCCACTAGCGAAAATTTTAATCTCTGCAAAAAAAATTGCATAAAAGCCCTCAAATCCCCCCCTTCGAAAAGATTTCAAAAAAGAATATCAAATGAATTGATCATTCAAAGTCAATGGACTAGCGGCGAATCGAACGCCGGACCTCTCCCATGCTAAGGGAACATTATACCACTAAACCACAAGCCCGTTTTAGATGTGAGATCAGTGGTTGAAGCGGGATATAAAGGAGAGACGGTGGAGCGGAACAAAGGATGTGGATGATGAAGTGGATGAAGTGGAGAACTATGTGGATGTGCTTTGGAGCTAGACGAGAAGGCTCCTCTAGCGCAAGGGGTAAATTTGGGCCCTTTGTCTGTGGAAAATTGGCTTGTCTTATGTTAGTATATGACTATTCTGTGACTGGAAAACTTGATGCTATGATCAACCTATTCGTCGGTCATAGATTAGTTCGTTCTAATGGCCTATGGTATATACATATAGATTTAGTCGATATTAGATAGAGGCTTAATTTCAGTTTCGAGGGTCTCTTGTATTACTAAAAAATTATTAATAGGGATTCTTGACGAAGACTCTTCATCAACTGAAAACTTCACTTACTATACACAAAATCGGAGTTTCTTGAATTCAATAACTATGAGAACCTATTGTTATAAGATCAATACATTGTAAAGTTCCATTGATTTATATAGTTATTAGCTTTAACAATCAGCCTTGACTATCATTGAATCTGAACCAGCTCGCTTAAACCAATAGTCATCTGAAATTTTAGAAACTACCAAAGGGACTATACGATCCAGAGCTTTGGCGTGATATGAAGACACGGTTGAGTGAGTGATAGGAAGATAAAAAGAACTATAAGATTGTAGAACTAAGGTGTAAATAGAAATGCTAAGTCAAAAATCCCATATAAAGGCGTAGTGAAAGAACCCGCTCACATGCTCTCATATCTGCAAATGTCTAGACGACAATATGCGCGCCCTTCCTCAATCCCACCACCATATTCCGTATCAACTTTCTAAGCTTTATACAAGGTATCCAAAAATCCACTCGCTAATTCAACCACCACGCTCTTGTTTGGTAAACTGCCTGCAACTCCATATAGAGCCGCTGAGTCTCCCAAACTCTTCCCTTTTGCGCCCTTACCTTCCACAATTCTAACTCTCTCCTTCTCCTTCTCCCCTTCTACAACAGCTATCAGATCTTCGACCAACTTTTCCCATACCTTCACAATCGGTAAGGTAACGGCTACGTGTATAGCCGGTGGGGTTTGTAACGAATTTAGATGCCACCCCTTTCCTGACATAGCATCGGCAATATCGTAGATATCGAGTGTCTTGGACGTAAAAGCTACAACAGAAACAAGTGGTTTGCCGATAACGTGGAGATCGGCATTAAGAGATGGGTTTTCACTTATGGCATCGATAATCTTTTTGGTAGCTCCAACAATCTCGGTACAAGCATTGATATAGCCAGTCTCTCCGACACTCATGAGTGAAGCCCAACATCCAGCAATGAGAGCACCTGGGCGAGACCCGGCAATGGATGGAGAGGCATATACACCACCTGACCAGTCAGGAGAGATGAAGTATTGATAAGTCCTCAAGGCTGCGGTGCGGTAAAGAACAGTCGAGTTACCTTTAGGTGCAAATCCGTATTTGTGAGTATCGCAACTTATACTAGTAACACCCTTGAGGCGGAAATCAAAGAGTTCGGTTTCGAATCCGGCCTTGTCAAGGAAGGGAACGAGGAATGACCCAAGACAGCAATCGACATGAAGTGGGATTTTGCGTTTGACGGCGAGCTTGGATAGGCCACTGATGTTGTCGATGAGCCCATGAGGAAAGTTGGGCGCGGAGCCAACAAGAATGACGGTATTGCTATTGATAAGGCGTGACACGCTTGGAAGATGGACCTGGTAAGATGGAGCGGGACAAGCCACGAGATGAACTTTGATACCGAAATATTGTCCTGCTTTGCGGAATGCTGTGTGTGCCGTCTCTGGGAGAATCCTAAATACTGGTTAGTATAAAAGTGTAAACGTAGCCGCAGATCTATTGACATTTCCGGCTCCTTTACACCTCTCTCGGCATAAGCCTTCTGCCTTGCACTTAAACAAGCCATCAAAATAGACTCTGTACCTCCACTAGTTGTAACACCGGCAGCTCCTGGGGGAGCATTGAACATTGATAAAACCATCGCCACGATTTCCGCCTCCATCTTTCTCACTCCCGGGAACACATCTGGGTGAATAGGATTCGCGACTGTAAACTTTCCAAAGGCTTCCGTCTGTAACTTCATCAACGAGTCTCCTCCATGATACACAGCACCGGAGACAAATCCATCCTCCCATCTGGTATGATCCATATTGGCCAATGTCTCCAACTCCTTCATAACCGTTTCCTCAGACCATCCTTCCTTCGGCAGCGTCAAATATCGTACTACACCTGGACCTGTCGGTACTAATTTGCCTTGTAGTTTCGTGATTGCTTCTGAGACCTGCTTTTGTACTTGAGATCGCACACCGGGTGCTCGTAGGAATAATCCATAGAGTGTCTTGCGAATTGAGATGTATGCGTCTGCGAAACTACCGAACAGCCCCCTTCCCTTCAATTTCAAAAGACCCTTCCTTGTCCATCTCAGTAAGAATAAAAAGAATACAACATTTCGAAGTCTGTATTACCAAGAACATTATCAGCAAAGATTATCTCATCGAAGACAAGATGCAAGCACGTTGCATAGCTTATCGCATACACGGTGGGTCCAGAAGCATAGAATAAACATACAGATCAATGTTTAGAGCCAGTAATTGGCTACCACTTGAAGAACCCTTTTTGACGGTGAAGGTATTGCGCAAGCTTACGGGCATTCTTGAGCTACCAGGCATCTTATGGGGCGAATGGTCGGTGAGTGATGAGAAAGGAAATAAAAGTTGGGGTGAAAGGGCAAGATAAAGGCAAAAGGATAAAAAGTCGTCGTCTCCATCGGAGGTTACTTCTTCCTTGATTCCATTGATGGATATGCCGAGGATGTTACTCACCCATCCATCACATGCTTGCTTCTTTAAGCTCCATTTCAGGTCTGCCCTTGTAATTTTAATTCTAGAGAGTTTACCATGAAGATGTTTAATATATCGTCATACAAAAGTGGACGTGATTTTTCCAAATTTCTCTATTATGGGTATTGAATGATGTATTATCGTGAGACGTTTATGTTTGCGATGCTACGTGGATATACCAGGTAATGAGGGTGCTCGAATAAAACTGGCAATGCTACGGACGTGATCAACACACTCCCATGTCTTCCTACATCATGGATTGCCTTCAAGAAAATACTCATAGAACACAATACTGTATCGAAGAGCTTCGCATGTATTGAAAATGCAGTACTTGACTGCTGGGGTATGTATGCTTCAGATAATATACAGAAGACAAAGTCTTACTTCCCCAAGAAAACTACATCTGCCAGCCTCAGCGATATCCATATTCTTACAGACGTCCTGGCTGGTATTGTACATTTATGCAAACATTTATCTTCATGCTGTTGTACGCCTGCAAACGCCTTGCCCGCAATTCGTAGATCATAAGGGCTTCCTGTAGCCCTAGCTATGCTTATATGTTGATGATGAGGATTTCATTGATTATCGTAGTGAAGGGTTGAATCATCGTTGTGCGAAGACAGTCCGCCATTGTCTTGTGTATTTTTCGGCCTCTTTTCCACAGTCCCGTCCAGGCTGGTCGCAGCCAGGTAATCGAACAACAAAGTCTCCATCTTTATACCCTCCTGCTTCATCCGAATTGTATGCATTCATTATTTTCTGTGGCACGAGTGCCAACTTCGACAAGATTGTTGGATGCCATTGTACGATATGTTCCTGATTATTGTAAAAATTTAAGCTTGCCAAAAACATGGGTAGACTCACCAGTGCATGAAGATCTGCTTTCTGAAAGTTGTAAGAACGATACAGAGGGTCAAACCATGTATCAAGAAAGAATTTGCTCCATTCCCCCTTTCTAATGATAAAACTAGAGTGCGACAGACCGTCTTTATCCTGAGTGAGAACCAAATCAACGTTCTCGCCTTTCAAATTTGGGAACGTCTTGATAACGCTGTCCGGGGGCACAATGGATTGATCTTTGATCATCAAACTTTCCAAGCGCTTTGGAGCCATAATGTGATCTTCGACTTTCAGCGCAGGGTTCATGATGAGGGCATTCTGCTCCAAAACCCAAATGTATTCGCTATGTGGGAATTCAGATAACGCGTGTCGTGCAGCGGGAACTTTAGACCACGAATTCGGCGAACCTTGGATATCATAGTTTCCAATACTAGGGAAAAATGTAGCATATCCTAACAATTGTCAATTCAGTTCTTGCTCGAGAACCAGAACAGCGAGTTGTAGCCATTCACAGAGCATTTGCTTACCGTGTTTTCTGGCATATTGGATTCGATTCTCTTTTACACTATCCTGATACTCTTTACTATATCCCACGTTATCCAATACTGTGACAATTACAACTGGCGGAGTGCCTGATGGTATTCCATCTGCTCCCCCAAATATACGTGAAAGTATAAAGAATACCACCCCTATGGCACATGCGCATATAACTACAGTCTTCGCCCTACTTCTGCGTAGCATCGGGAAACGTGAGGATCGTGGCGCAAAATATGCTGGAGGGTTCGAGGCTTTCCTCGACGGGTATGCCAAATGCATTATGTCGTATGTACTGGGCCCGTTGAGCACCTGCTACAATCGTTACAGCTTTGGGCAATAATTGTAGCCCCAACGTCGCACGGGACTTTTTAGAATAATTGATCGCGATGCACAGGGTGGTGAGATTGTTGTGCTGTGTCCTTTAGTATTTCGCCGTTATGTTATGGTGAACACTTGGCGCGATGAGTGGAGATACCGGGTTGATGGTAGCAGGGTATTTTGGGGGAACCGATATTAAGTTTATCACAGAAAATAAAATAGCATGTCGATGATGAAGGAGAATGCTTGAACGTCGACTTCATGCAAGAATAAGAGGAAACGAAGAGAAGGTATTGTTGCCGTCGTTGTAAGAAAGAAAATTAGATTAGTTTAATTTAAGGAAATTTGTTCTTGGCTTGAAGTTTGGTAGAAGTTTGTTGAAAAATGATTAATTTTCAAGCTCTCTTCCGCTCTCACTCGCGCAGATCAGATGTAATCAAATTGCGAAAATCTTAACCCTTGTGAATCCTCATTTTGATGGATATAACAGGAACGGTGGTAGAAAATAAGATTAGTTATATGTTGTTATTTATATTTCATCCATCTCTTGATTCTCTTCCCTCCTCTTTGTTCTACAGGAGTACGTCGTACATAGCATCCAAGGGATGAAAAGTACATCGTCTTAGATCTCCCGTGAACGTATCCGGATATCTACATCTACAGTACAACGAGACGTTCTGGGTAAAGATTAAGGGGGTAAACCCGATGTACTATCGACATCAGACTTCTTCGACATAGGTATGTATTTATTTGAAATTCTCTGGGAAACTCAGGAGGAGATAACAATACTCACCAAATCAACTATCTACGAAGTAACAGAATGAATTCCTAACCAACACGTCTATTCACCTCAACAGATAAATACAGAGTACAGATTGTATCCATCCATTTCTTCTAAAATCGGCTCTTAAGCTTCTTATTGATCTTATTAATAGAGCTCTCGATATGTACGATGCAATGATGCCTCGACCATGCATGCTAAAATGTCAGAGTGGCGCCCTGAGAGTCTAGAAGACCAGCGACGATAATCTGATTGTTTCATCGGCCGGTCGGACATACAAAAACCATCTCATCCACAGAAAATAAATATTATGATGTAACAACAAGTCAAACTGCACAGCTCAAATTCTAACGTCATTGTCTATGTAAGTGTACGGGACATACCTCCGGGACGTCAAACAGAATGGAATCTTCTTAAAAGCTTGGTAGGTATCATTTTTTCCTATATCTCAATCTCATTATTACCATTGATTATTCCTTTGCTTCATATTCCGCATATTCAGAAACTGTGTATCATAACAGAAAACATACGCCTTGATTCAGAAAACTCTTCATAATGTCAGAATCTTCATCAGTTATCCAATTGGAATGCCAATGTAACAACTATCCATGGGGTCGTCAAGGAAAGGAGTCTTTAGCAGCAAAGTACGCAGCTTCTACCCCAGGAGGCAAATTCAAGCTCGATGGGAGCAAAGAATATGCAGAGATGTGGATGGGAACCTATCCAACCACACCATCTCTCATCTTGTCGAATGGCAAAGACTTACAAGAGCATCTCAATGCCAACAAGGAGAAGTTGATTGGGAAAGCAATATTGGATAAATTCGGAGCAGACCTACCATATTTGCCAAAGGTGCTTCTCCATCTATGCTATACTCATATATGATCGTTCATACTAACCTCATACTTTCAGATCCTTTCAATAGCTAAAGCCCTACCCCTCCAAATTCATCCCGACAAGAAGCTTGCGGCTAAGTTGCATGAACAAGACCCCGAGAAATTCGGCGATGCAAATCACAAACCAGAAATTGCCGTTGCCCTCGGAAAATTTGAGGTCTTCGTCGGATGGAAACCTCTTTATGATATCCAATCTCTCTTCACCAGCATCCCAGTTCTCACCTCCAAATTCCTCACCTCCTCATCTGACACCATCGATAAAGATACACTGAAATCCATCGTCCACGAAATCCTCTCCCTCTCCGACGAGGAAGTAAAATCTATCTATGACAGCCTCAAAGACATCCCATCCTCAAAATTCCCAAACTCATCATACATTCCCTCCCTCCTACCCCGCCTAGCCGATCAATACTCTGCCTCTGATCCCGGCAACCTCGTCGCGCTCCTCACAATGAACTATCTAATCCTCCAAAAAGGCGACGCCATCTACGTCCCCGCAGACGGTATCCACGCCTACCTCTCCGGCGACATCGTAGAATGTATGGCGCGCTCCGATAACGTTCTAAACACTGGTTTTTGTCCCCGTGCCGATCGCGACTCCGTTGATTTATTCAGCGCCGCACTGACATTCTCTCCCGTTGGAAAAGATGAAAGTATACTCAAGCCTACATCGAGCTCCAAGGGTAAGAATGGCAAGACCAAGGTTTTAGCACCACCTATGAGCGAATTCAATATGTTGATTATGGGCCTCCAGAAAGGAGAAAGGGAAACAATTGAGAAGCTGGGAGGTCCCAGTATCATGGTTATTACCGATGGCAAAGGAACGATGAAAGCGGGAGAGGAGAAGTTTGAGGTGAAGGAGGGCTATGTATTCTTTGTGGGAGTAGGTACCGAGTTAGAGTTTGAAGCTGAGGAGGGATTGGAGGCCCATATTGCTTTTTGTGAAGCGTAGGATGTGGAGTCGTAGATAAGAGATGGTAGCAATGAATGATGTGATATGTATATGCATTGAGTTGTTATACTATGAATACAGCAACAGGAGCTCTTTTAGACAAGATTTCTGATCGCAGAAATAGTTTGTATGTCTCAAGTGAAGTATGTTACTAAATGGGTGCCTTGTTTCAGATGACATTATACTAATCGTGGAGCGTGGTTGTAAAACTTTGAAAATCAGCCATCCCATATACAGTTGAGACGAAGCAGTATTGTATCTTTTAACATGATTCGTAACACTGAGGAATATCTCAATAATACTATCCATTACTATTTAGAATAAATTACAAGCAAATCCCGATTATACTGCGCCAGCCATATCCAAATCCCCATTCCATTCATCCATCCATAGCTACAAAACAATGTATCAACGGCCCCTCCAATTCCCCATCCTAGCATAATGCCACAACCAGTGCCGCAGCGAAGGAATCAGAAAGATGCATCCCAAACCGACCATTCCCAGAAGAGTCCGGTCGTATATGAGATGCGGGGTGTTGACAAATAAACTCGCGGTACGCCGGTATATGAAAAAGAGAACAAGACGTTCGAATTTCTGGGCTCCAGCTGAGTTGGCTTATTCTTCGCACACAGACTAATCGGCACGATACTGTGAAGGATCTCGTGGCAACTTAAGAAGGTGCGGGAAAGGTTTAGGTGTTTAGGGAGGGAAAAGGTATTTCCTGAATCTCTGGTCCTCACATATTTGGAGGCGATTGGTACAATAAAGAAAATATTATACAAAAAGTGTGAGGTAAGATTTTGAAAATAAAATTCTGTAAATCTGCTCTTGTGTCTTCACTGTGTTTTCCTAGTCTCGGAATCCACTGGTCTTGGATTTTCTCCTGTTGTAGTTTCTTCGTCAACCTGCTCGTTAACTTCTGCTTGGGCCTGTTCATCTTCTTCATCAGCATCGTCGACTCCAATATCAATCACGGTCTCGCCAGCTTTTTCGAGTACTGCTTTACTCCAGCTTCGGGTCCATTTCCAAACCGTCTGAAGGTTGTTAGAAGAATTGAACAAACCACGGGGTGGGGTAGTGACTCACAAATAAGAAAGCACCAATACCAATAATGACCAGAGTCCAACTAATGTTCTCCAGACGATTTCGGCCTGTTCCAGCTCGAGTGCGGCCACCACCGAACAGGCCAGTCTGTCTTACATTCCACCAGCTCAACGGGGACATTGCAAAGAAAATCTTAACAAATCCAAGCATTCCCAATGACGCCAACCCTTTCAACAGATGCTCGGTCCAAGTCTTTGGTTCAGTATCCACGATATGTAGAGCTGGACCATTCCCTCCCATCGAAGGGAACGAAAAAACGGTATCATACGGATCCAGGTAAAAGTTGATGATCGGGTCTGCGACAAAGCCCATGACGAAAACCATAGCAAATAATATTGCCACAGTAAGACATAGTTGTGTGAGAGCACTACTAATCCAATGACCCCACTTCATTCTTTGAAAGTGATATTTGAAGTGGCACGTAGGACATTCATAATAGTTTTTTGTTCCGGGATTTGTAAATCTCCAGGCTGTCAAACAGCCTTCATGAACATATCTTTGACTCCCCTTGCACTTGCATGGTCGCATTAGACGGCCCAATTCAGGATCTTCCGATGTATATGTCACTCGAGGGGTCGGATTGAGCATTGAAGCTATGCCTTCCATAGGGGTTTCGAAGGTCGGCTCTACGGTTTCGAGGCATATTCGGCATTGTCGGGATGGATAATATCTTCGACGTTTTGCCTCCGGCTCTGGTTCTGGTACGGGACCTTCTTGATGCGCATGCTCGTCCGATGTGAATGCGTCGTTCTGATTTTGGGAAGCTGATTGCGAGGTATATTCTCCAGACAGATCACCCCACGACCAAGTGGTATGTGGCATTGTCATTTTGTGCTGATGAAATGTGTAGATTTGTAGGCGTGAAGGAAGGGATGAAGCTATTGAAGCTATGGCGTATGACGGAGAAGGTTGCTTATTGACTTCCGATCTCCGATGTATTAGCTAGCTAGGAATATAGTCGTAGTCTTGCAAGTGTTTGAAACCTCCGGCTATTCAAGAATAAAGACAAAGAGAAAATTTCAATACGAGCTGTGAATTGATGTACTAGAGTCAGTAAACAGATGGTTAATAAAATGAATCAAAGAAAAACTTCATTAAAGAAGTTTGTAGAGTATGTAGAGACATTGACGACAATGGTGAGATGTGGCTTCTTGATGACCGTTTGAATAAAATGTTTTGGTTTTTTTTCTTCTGATTCGAATCAGATTTCTGAGGTGTGCATGTTAAAAGGTTGTGCTAGCAAAATCCCCGAAAATCTTGAAAAACATACATATCGAGCTATCAGTATATCTACTGTATTCAAAAATTCACCATAATAAACTCATACAATGCAAACATAGTTAGAATTGGTTGTTATATCAGTGAATTATACGAGAATATTCACCTGTCAAAAATGATGTGAAATACATATTTTTCGTGTATATATTTACGGAAACTGGAAAACTCTGGTATTTGCCCGGATGTCAGTTGGTGCCTGGCGTTGAGCCCACTCACTGCCAGATATGTAAGGTATGTATTTCCATCGCGTAGTCGTGGACCTGAGCTGCCTGTAGCTCTGATGTCCAACGACCCCAAATCCAGCTTCACTCTCTAAACTTCCCACCCATACTTTACATCTTCGTCAATCATTTTCTGTAATTTTGAACCCTCAGAACTCTCCAACATAGGTTTTAAAATAAACAGACACAATGGCGGATAGATATTCTTTCTCCTTGACAACCTTCTCTCCCAGGTACGATTGAAACAACCATAGCTCCCAGGGATTCTACTATGTGATATATAATACTTGCCGAAGTACTTTGCTAACGTTTTGCAGTGGAAAATTGGTTCAGATAGGTTCGTACCATTAAATGAAGCTTGATTTAAATATGCGCCGAGCTTCAACCTCACTTGTTGATATATCTCATCAGCTCTATATACTAACCAAATCGCAAACAGAATATGCCTTGAATGCCGTCAACCAAGGTGTTACCGCTTTGGGGATCAAAGGTGCATATATTCCCTAACTATATATGCGTGTTCGTACTAATTTATCGCTAGCTACCAACGGTATTGTCCTCGCCACAGAAAAGAAGTCCTCATCAACCCTCATCGATCCCCCCTCCCTCTCAAAAGTCTCCCTCATCACTCCAAACATTGGCATGGTCTACTCCGGCATGGGACCTGATTACCGCGTACTTGTCGACAAGGCCCGCAAAGTATCCCACACTGGCTACAAACGCATTTACAACGAATACCCACCAACCCGTATATTAGTACAAGACGTTGCACGTGTGATGCAAGAAGCTACGCAATCGGGAGGTGTACGTCCATATGGTGTTAGTTTGTTGATTGCAGGTTGGGATGATGGAATTGAGCCAGAATCGGAGGATGTCGCTGGTGCGGAACTGCATCCGGATGAAAAGAAGCCATCGGGCAAGACTGGTGGCATTTTGAAGGGCGGACCTATGTTGTACCAAGTTGATCCTAGTGGTAGTTACTTTCCATGGAAAGCGACTGCTATTGGAAAGAATGCTACTTCGGCGAAGACTTTCTTGGAGAAGAGATATACCGAGGGATTGGAGTTGGAAGACGCTGTCCACATTGCTCTGTTGACGTTGAAGGAAACCATTGAAGGAGAGATGAATGGCCATACAGTAGAGATCGGTAAGTTTAAGAACCTAAATGAATATTCTACTTTGCTAACATATTCCTAGGCATTGTGGGACCACCAGCCGATCATTTAATGGGCATTGAGGGAGTCGAGGGTGCTCAAGGCCCACGTTTCAGGAAACTGAGCCCCCAAGAAATTGAGGATTACCTTACGAATCTATGAGCCGCTTTTCTTTTCTTCTACAATAGCAATGAACTTTAACGTAGTCCCAAGGTCATGATGTATTATAGAATGGCATAAGAAGGCAAAATGAGCAAAGAGATACCATACTAATTCACTTTTATCTATTCCTGCTCTCCGATATTATTTTAAAGTCTTTGAATATTTCTTCTATCGATTTCAACTCATTCTTCAATGTACTATCAGATCAAATATCCACAAAGTGTTTTCATGGAGAAACTTCCTCCACAAGTACAAAGCTACACTTGTACCCTGCTCGAACTCCTACACATCTCTTCGTACTGCCTTTCTCGAACCCTAAATCCACCAACTTCCACTTCTTGCATCTTCCTTTCTCCTTTTCTCCAAGCCCAAGTTGTCCATTCCCATTTTCTCCAATGACATACAATTCTCCCTCCGTCGTCAGCACTAACATGTGGTTCTCACCAATGCTGAAATCGAGGATATCGGCTCCGTGGATATCAAGTGGGATGGGATCATAATCGTCTGATGATGAGAGTGAAGAAGAGGTTGAGAGTTCGGGGATTATAGATGGCGTATTGGTACGACCCCAGATATAAAGATCGTGTCCGGTGGTTAGAGCAGCGGTTAGGGGGCCGGAAGAAGATAGCTTGTGGATTGGTCCAGTGGGAAGAGATATAAGGGAGGTGAGGAGAGTGGGCTGGGATGCTGGATTTGAAGAGGTGATTTCCCGGCCGAGACAGCAGGGGTAGCGTTCGTCGCCCCAAGTGTAGACGCTTCCGTCTCTAGTGAGGGCTGTGAAGGTGGTGGTGTTTGAGACGAGTTGTGTGATATGGGGGAGGGGAAATGTGAAGTCTGGGTTGATTTGGGATAGGTATGCGGGGAGAGAGGGGTATTGGATTAGGGTTTTTGGTGTGAAAGCTGTAGAGGTTAGTAAATTGTTGCTAGGTACGGGAATGGGAATATTAAGGTTACCTGCAATCTTTTCATTTCCAGCTGCTGTTGCCTTACTTGTAAGATTCTCTGATATTCTAATGTTTGATCTTTCTGCTGAGGCATACGTGTCATTCGCCGCAGTAATCTGTTCTAGTTGTGCTTGTAGGTAGCCATTTGGCGAGCCGGCAACTTTGATCTCCTCAAGGAGACCTGAGGGACCATTTGATACTATTGCTACTATTAAAAGTACATTAGTGCCATACTTGACGAGATAATGTATTGCTGTGTATTATAACTTGAACTGGGTATAAACTTTACAATATCCTACACATTTGGTTTTTTGCATGATTAGGAAAGAAAGAAGAGCTGACCTCAAACTCTGGAGAGCACTTACAATATCTGAAGATTATGCAGCGAAAGAAAAGCTCGGCTACCAATGCTCTAGCTATAACACGAACCTATAGCGATGAGTAGAACTACTACTTGCTGGAGCCATTTCATTATTCTCACCCATGATAACAAATGTGTCTGATCATGTGCGTATCACGTGATATCATTGGTAAAATTCTAGAGCTCCCTCTCAAAACAGAAAGAAAACGAAAAACCATGGAAGTAATTCCAACATACCTAAACAAGCCGAAAAAGAAGTTTCAAGAATCTTAATACTCTCTTCTGCTCTTAATATTCGTTTGAAGGTAAAAATATCCTCAGGTTCATCAGGAAGATCTCCCTCGAATTGCAGTTGATTCCAAGCATTAAACCCACATGCCCATAACTCCATTCTTAGATCACGTACCACGGAGTGATGCAACGTTGAAAATATTCAGCCCTACCCAGACAAGAGTTGATCTGATTCTGGTACGATAGTCTGAAGGGGGTTGAGTAGGCGAGGTGCATCCATAACAAGTTCGCTAATGTAACATTGTGCGGCTAATCTGTAGGTGGGATGTTCAAGTGATTTGAATCATTCCGTAACCCATAACCTTAACAATATGCTGCACGACCAACTCCACCCATCACCTTAAAATAAACATCGCTTTCTATATATCTGAGGTTCTCATTCAAAAAGAATCATACCTAACAATTTCGATAGAGTTAAGCGTCTTATTTGGATCCGACGATCCTATCCTATTCGATAGAACATTTGTTGTCCGAGGTATTCGTCAGTGTTACTTCAGGCTACCAAATTCCATTTTCCTGCTGCCTATGGCGGAGTCCCAATTTCTCCTGTCCTGACTAAGCCATCAATATTGTTCCTGATCAGCCATCGTTGTACTCATTTGTTTCTTGTGTACATCTTTTGAAGTTCAAAAGGATACAATCACGAAAAGTATTTTTGTCGGTGTAAAAATCTGCAATTGTTATTTGTCGTTGTTTCCCCCACGTCTACGCTTTATACCAGAATATCATTGAACGCTTAAGAGCCTTGCAATCTCACACTACCACCTGAATAGCTGGCTCTGATCTTTCTGATTAAGATTTGAGAAAGCAAAACCCCAAATATCCGATTCTCCTCTTTTTGTTGATTGTTTGGTTCAGAGAGCTTTTGGTGGGATTCGGCGGAGGCTCAATTGAAGGGCATCAAGCGACTTTCCTCCTATCTGGACACAGTCACGATCGTGGTAGCAATCCACCGTGGGTGGGGTGGTGTATTCTCGAAAACAAAACGCTTAAAATCATTTTAAATGGTTACTATGAATCTCAATCTACCTATACGGACTGCTAGTCGAAGAAACGATGAAAGTCGAAATCACTACATCTCTGGCAACTATACTCCCACCTCTTCAACCGAGGCAATTGCTGGACCAATACGAGAACTAGCACCCGTCAATGAAAGACTAATTGTTGGACTGGATTTCGGGACAACATATTCTGGGTATGTGTATTTTTTGCAACTTGTTTTGCCAAGATATTACCGTGAAAGCGGATCTTATATTTCTGGATGATTACGCCATTCAGTTGTGTCGACTGTTTGTATTCGAGTGCTTGTCAAATTCGACACTACAAATTCTGTACAGTACATGTATAGATCTTAGAAATCTTCATCTCAACGCTTTCTGAAATGGTTCCATTCATAGTAGCACCCTACGCAAGCTTTTACACCATAGTTTCCATCTTGGATTTCTCCACCAATACTAACATTGAACCAGTGTTGCTGTTGTATATACATCGAACCCTGATGATGTGGACATAATCAAGACTTGGCCCGGAAGCAATGGAATTACATCTGACAAAGTGCCAACAGAGATTGGGTACTCCAAACCTCCAGGATCACCAGTGGGAACTGAACCGACGATTAAATGGGGCTGTCAGTTTCGTCCAGAGGAACCCCGACTGCGATGTATCAAACTTTTCCTTGACCGATCTCAAAAATTACCATTTTACGTTAGCCCGGCTGAAACTGCCAACCAGCTGAAAGAGCATAGCAAAAACGTCGTCGATGCTGTCAGTGATTACTTGACTCAAATCTACAAGCATACCATGGAAACTTTAACCCGTCGATACGGAGAATTATTCATGTCAACTACGAAAGTCGAATTTGTTCTTACCTGTCCAGCAGTCTGGTCTGATGCCGCGAAGAACACCACACTTCAGGCTGCAGAGAGGGCGGGAATGGGTGACAAGTCAGCGATTCAAATGATCAGTGAGCCAGAAGCTGCTGCTGTCTACACGTTGAAAGCCATTCAACCAAATCATCTACAAGCTGGTGACAACTTTGTAGTATGTGATGCCGGAGGTGGCACTGTTGATCTTATCGCCTACAATATCATATCTCTCAAGCCATTGCAAGTAGAAGAGTCCGCTGTAGGCACCGGGGGACTTTGCGGGAGCGCGTTTCTCAATTATCGGTTTGAGGAACATTGCAAGAGTCGGATAGGAGTTGCACGATTTGAAGAGATGAAAATGAAGAAAGCCAAGTCATGGCAAATGGGATTGAAATACTGGGAAGAATATGTGAAGCGAGATTTCGACGAAGAAAACAATACAGAGTTCAATATCCCTCTTCCTGGCCTAGCAGATGATATAGATGCTGGTCTGGATGGTGGATTTTTCATCATGACAACTGCTCAAGTTAAAGATATCTTCGAGCCAGTTGTAAAAGAGGTGTGTGATCTGGTGCAAGGTCAAGTTGATGGTATTAGACAAAAAGGGGGTATCGTCTCGGGCATCGTCCTTGTGGGAGGATTTGGACAAAGCAACCATTTATACAAAAGATTGAAATCGCATTTCAACAGTGCAGCGCCACCACCTTACAGTGAACGGCCAACTCACGCACAATCTGTAGCCTTAGCAGAAAGCAATTCTGTGGAGGTTATGCAGCCTATAAATGCATGGACTGCTGTGGTTCGAGGAGCGGTTCTTAAAGGATTGGAAGGAAGCGTTGTGGTGTCCCGGAAAGCGCGGATGCATTATGGGACTTCGTATGCAACGGTGTATGATGAGGATAAACACAATGTTAGTGAGAGATATTGGAGTCCATTATGGGAACGTTGGATGGTTAGCGATAGGATGCAGTGGCATCTTAATAAGGTAAATCACTCTTCCCTCCCCCCTTTTCCTTGATAGCATCACTGACCCCACCCAGGGTGATACTCTCAGCACAGACACTCCCATCTCTTTTCACTATACGCGTAACTTCCGCCCGGGACAATCATTGATCGTATCCGATGATCTTATTGCTTGCGATTCGGATGGCGAACCTCCAGCGTCATACACAAGAGATCTAATAAGTGTGTGCACGCTCACCACAGATCTTGGAGCCGTGCCGAAGAGTCTATATACGAGATTGACGACCACGAGGGGAGTGGAATTTCTCAACTTGGATTTTACTCTAGAGATGGTGGTAGAAAGCGCCGGGTTGGCGTTTGAATTGAAAGTCGATGGACGTAGGTACGGAAGAGTGGAAGTCGAATTCCATTGAAGAAGAGCAGATATCAACAATGAATTTTACGGTCCACCGCAGAGAGACGGGTACGTGAGAGAACGGACTAACAGGGGTATGGGGGTAGGATAAAGGTAAATCAAAGCCATCTTTTGAAATGATACCATGATCATTTAAGTTGCATGCATCCATATATTTTAGCGATATCAAGAGCATCTAGACTTTTACAGTGATCATCAATCAGTTTATTGAATCCCTTTGAGTATCCTTGCAGTATCTCATCATATAGCGTCATTGTAAAATAATATAAAAAGAGTACAAATATAATGCAATACATTTGAATCCATCCCAATTTCCAAATTAGTAACAATAGTAGTTTTCCGGATATATACCGGATGCAAAATGGCTTTGCGATGGACCTACCACGGCCAACATAATGTATCCTGCGCCGTGCAGGCAGTCAAACATCCACCAGATCATCGCAAATACGCTCAATAAACGATGATCATATCGAGCGCAAAGTAACTCACCTCTGTTGCACGTCTATATAAGAAAAGAAACCCATGCTTGACCTGCCTCCTTCCCCTTGCGGCAATCACGACCTCAGAAGCAATGCCGGCCGAGGGACACGGCAATAGACCACCAGGGCAACCGTACGCCTGTTTCCCCAGAGATCAGCTACGATAATTGGGGGATAACTCTCTCTCATGTCTCTTCTTCGATATTTAATCGCAAGCCCCTTCGAGAGCTTCCCTTCACAAAATGTGACCAGCTCAGTTAGGAGCTCGATATTTTTGCAGCCACAATAGTCCAAATTCATATGATAGTATGTGCACATCGCGTCAAGAACTTTTGAAAACACGAGTCTCCTAATAAAGGCCTAGATGATTTTCTTCACGTTTTCGGTTGACCTTAAAAATCCTTTTGCGGTTGAATCGGTCGCTGAAATAGGAAGGTAGACCGAAAAACCCGTGTTGAGGCTCAAGAGGATTTGGCTACTTTGTTCTTGAATAGTTCAGATGAACAAGGGATTACATGCCACTTCAATCCTCGCCAAAAAGTACAGCTCTATCATGAAGTCTACCTAAGTTTCAGTGGTTCGTCACAGACACGGTCATGGAGATGAGATTGGCAACTGACAAGTGTATACTAATGGCCAATCAATTGAATCGTGTGTGGTGCGTTCTGTTTTGATATATACCCAACCAAGATCAAAGACTGGAAGCGGAACTTATTGTTCACTGAAATGTGGTTATCAGTATCACGGACAATTGAATTTCTTAGCGTAAGACATGTTGCAGCTGTTCTATCGTCGTTCTTTGATTATTTTGCGGTTTGTTGTATCTGGCTAATCTATTCGTTAACGGTGGTAGAGTAGGAATGAAGCGATAGCATAAAGTAATGGCTGGGTACTGATTCTAAGCACGAGACTTGGGAGTATGTGAATTTATTGTCTCTTGCATAGGGATTTTGTGAACTAGAGCAAGCCCTCATAGAGAGATAATGTTTTTGGACATTCTTTTCTCTCCTTCACTGGTGTTGACCCTACATCAAGGGCCTAGGACCAAGGTCTCCCAAGTCTTCCGAATCATTTCTCCTCAATTAAGGCGAGTTTCCTGCACAACTTGTATGACTATCCATCCAATCACATGAGAAAAGAATACCTCAAGCCATTGAGATATCATCACCGGACAATATGTCTGATCAACCCCTTTTTCTACATCCTCCCCGCAATTGTGCGATCACTGCAAAGTTATTCCGTGGCCACGAGACATACGCTATCAAACCAAGAGTGGACCATTCCCTCATTACAAAATCTTCAGCTCTCTCCAAGCTCAGCTGATACGGGCTGTATTGCCTGCCAATACTTCTGGCTACGTATAATATCTATGCTTATAGATCGACAAACTACACTACCATCTGCTGAGACCCCATTGGGTTTCTCTTTCCGTGTACTACATGGCAGACGTGTGGCCATATCAGTAAATGTAGAAGAGGCAGCTGGGAACGATTGTCTTCATATGTGGTTCCTCGAACTTCTTCCTGCTAAAGCACAACTGCTGGATAAACCAGAATCTCGACATATCAAACGTATGTTTTTTGCATTGTTCCTCATTCGCCCTGTCACAAAACATACTTATATGCTTTTTCCCTGCAGAATTTGCCCGGGGAGACACCCTGAGGGATCTTCAAGACTTGGTCAAGACGCAAATCCAGCCTTGGATCGAGGCTTGTTACAAATCGCCAAGAATATTACGAGAATTGCGGCCATGCAAATAGCACAAACATTTTGCCGACTCGCCTCATTGAAGTGGGATCGCCGGATATTGAAAGAATTCGGCTTATCACAACAGTGAATTCCATGGAGCCCTCCAGACATCCATATTTGATCCTCAGCTATTGCTGGGGTAGAGGAAACGACATTGCAAAAACGACAACGGAGAATCTTGAGGATCGCCTACGCGGCTTCAATACTGCTAATCTTCCTAAGACCATACAAGATGCAATAATTTTGACTAGACTGATGATAATCCGTTACCTATGGATTGATGCAATTTGCATTATCCAATCCTCGGAGAATGATGATTTTAGCGAATTCCAAACGGAGGGGAGTAATATGCAAGACTATTACACGAATGCTGATTGCTGTATAGCTGCGTCAGTTGCTAACGATGCAGCTGAAGGATTCTTGAAAGAAAGACTGCTTGGGAGGTACCCAATTCAAACTATTGCCCTTACCTACCCAAGTACTGTTGGTCCAGATCGGGAATCTATAGCACTACAATCAAGAGAGGACGTCGCGACATTAAGGAATGTCATTGATAATTCGCCACTGTCACAGCGCGGATGGTGCTTGCAGGAGCTTTCGCTTCCACCACGAGTACTTCAATGGACCTCCCGTGAGCTATACCATGAATGCCAATCTTCTTACTTCCTGGAAGGGAGTCAAAAGAAGTGGGAGACGTTTGGGTATGCTGCTACTGCCACTCCTCGGGATATTTTAGCAATGTCTGACAACAAACTCTTGACTCACGATGGCTGGCATCGGTTACTTCGTTTGCTATCGGAGAAAGGTTTAACCTATTCTAAAGACCGAATATATGCTATCCATGGTATTTCTTGTCTCATCGTGGAGCGGCTTAAGGTTGAATACTCAACGGCGGGTTTCGACCGTATCTTGCTCAGGGACTTGCGTGGAACTATTCGCCTAGGGGTCCTTGGGATGCATTGCCGGATGAGTCCGTAGAACCTAGGGATGACCGCTTTCCTACCTGGTGCTGGGCCTCAAATGGGCCGATCCAGTTTTCAGATATTCCTACAGGTGACTCGCACTCCTATGTTCATGATATTCATCCACGTAAATTCTCTTCGTATCCAGGAAATACCAATTTGACTGATGGCATCGACTCGAAGCTTCATATCCAAGCTCCGATAATTCAAGTTGAGTTGGTGTATAATCCTTGGAAAGAATTCTTTCCTTCAGGAAATGCTTTTCTTGATTGCGATGGTGGTGAACCACTAGAGCATTACATTTGGGCATGGCTTGATAATCAGCTTGGATCAAACCATACAACAGCCACCAACGTACTGCATAATGCTAATCGTGATGCATTGCTCAAAGGGATAACCGCTCAGGTATTACTTATCGGTGGACGGCAATCTCAGGCACACTATGGATTGTTGGTACAAGAGATGGGTAATCAACCCAAGGGGTCCTACCAGAGATATGGATTTATAAGATTAAATTGCCAGACTTCGCAGTGTGATGGACATGGGATGAGAGCAAACAAATTCGAAGATAGCTTGCTCGAAGTTATTCTTCTATAGCATTGGCTGATTGAGATCAACAAATCATGGTTTCATAAGGCTACAACAGTCGTCCATTCTAAAATTGAATTGTTCAAATGGTCCAGAAGGGATTTATTTCTTGGACAAGTGAATCTGAGAGTGCGAGTCTTTGTAAATTCATTGTATGGTATTCTGTCTCTTCAAAAACAGAAGAGTGAGTACAGTCGCTGTAGTAAATCAACCATTCATTTCATACTCAACCACGCCAATGAATGCCATCGTTCATCTCTTACTTTCCCAACAAAGCTTTTTTCTCTCAAATTATTTGTTTCGGTTCGACTCACCAACAACTACTTTCGAATAAGTTTTCAAGTACCAAACACAAAACAATACTCAACTTTATTGCATCTTTCAAGATTCTAGTTTTCTGCTAGACCTGGCATCATATTTTTTTGCACAAAAGATATTGTGAATGATTCAGCACCATGTCAGTCAATGCAACTGATCGGCAATACAATGAAATGGATTCTCCCAAATATGGTACTGTTGATAAGAAGACTCAAGGTGAAGCTTAACATCGTCCTCTTTACCATGTATCATTACTAATATGAACCAGTCAATACGATCCCACCTCTTCCAAGAATAAAACATCAACCTACCACTGGAAATACCAAGACACTCCATAGGTTCGGCGAATTTCCTTTGGAAGTACAAATTAAGATCTTCAAGTACGCACTTCCTGAACCACGCGTCGTTTATTTCCAAATTCATTTTGTGGATGTGGGTGGTGACGAAGAAGCCACGGCCGTCCGTCTGATAGTGGAAAATACCAGGTCGCCAGGCCTGTTGCCTCTACTGGAAACATGCATAGCTTCAAATACCTCAGTTTATTCTGGTGATGGGTTTATTAAGATCAAGACTGAGTCTCTGGGCAGTCGCTCATCCTTCTACAACAGCCAGTATCTCGGCACGGGACTTTCATTCGGCTACGAGGACATGAATAAGGACGACAAGAAGCTCAACTATACTTATATGCGACCTTCTGAGGATATTCTCATGGTGGATTCTGGGTCCTTAAACCTATTATACGGCCGTGGCGGAGCACTCAATCTCGAGATGCTTACCCATATCGCCGTGAATAAATGTGGATATTTATCGATCACGGCACCTTGGATCGGTGACAACAGGATCAAGCTGTTGAATAATATCTATTCGGAATGCCCCAGTCTCAAGAGGCTCAGTCTTATCTGCCCTAGGGTTCAACCCAAGAAAATGCCTATTCGACTTCTTAACATCAACAACGACTTGCTGAAGCTAGACCTCAGGGATTATCACGACGAGCAAGTCCCGGTTAAAGAGGAAAGTATAGGATATCAATCGTTGAAGATGATACTGAAAGAGCGGATTCTTAATGATAGATTTGTTGAAGCATACTATGAACAGCTAGAGCAACAAGGAAACAAAGATGCTGTCACATACTGGAAGAAAGTCGAGGTGGTCAACGTTATGTACTGCTTGCCAGAAGATCCTCAGGATAAATCGAACCTTTATATTCCAATGATCAACTCCTATGTGCGCTGCAATGATGATGGATCCCTGGCAACCCTGCCGGAGGGTGCGCCTGATAGTTTGGTAAAGCTAAGGGATACCCTCATACCCTCGATTTGATAGAGCTCGGAAATTGAGCAATGACTACACGAGCTCAGTAGTCAATCCTGAGGGACGATCGATGTACCAATTTTGATAGGTTGTTTAGGAGTTGCACTACAGTGCATATTAATGGGATTGCGGAATGTTTTTTAGAGAGAATCGAGCGTACGCAAGTAGAGCAATACCAGGAGGTTAACTTAAATCTACAGAGCAAATTGATGTGCAGTAATTCAACGTGATTTATATGGCTACTGTTGAGAGAAGAACGTGTGTTGATATCATCCTGAAGCCATACAGCCCACTTCAAGCTATACAAGAATCATCTACTTCCTCCGGAGTCCACCCCCATAAAAAGTGACAAGAAGCTACTCTCGCAAATTTGTACGCAACCTACAAGTCTCAGTTTGAACCCGAGCATCCAATACCATACACTGCTACCTCTACAAGAGACCAATATACTACTTCTTCATTGACATGAGCCCTTGTAATCTAGCTATCGTGCAATTCCCGGCTCAAAGAGTAACTAAACGTACAGCGAGATCATAACTCGCTGTCCGCGCACGGTAGAGTCCAAGATCCTTTAAAAATCGACTAAAATCACTGTCAATACTCTGGTATGATATAGAACGGTACTGGCGGTATAGAATAGAAGACAGAACAGCGGATCGGATTTTTGTCTGTCTGGAGCATGATGAATTGAGAACTATAAATATGCTTCATCTGGTGGAGATTGGTGTAAGGGAGAAGGGTGAGATGGGATGAGAAGGAATTTATTTGTTGTATTTTGTGTGTTTGCCGATTGTGTATTCATATATTATTATAAATATATATATATATGCGTGTCTATATATCAATGATCCTACAGCGCCGATGATTCCCTGCTATCATCACAGCAGCGACATCTTTAGACCAATTTTAGATGTAAAATGTAATAAAATCAAGTAACTCCATATTTTCGTTTTTTTTGGCAATGGGCTTCTGGAGTCTCTATCTATGTACACATCAATGTGAAATATCCTCCCCAAAAGAATCTTTACTAGATGTCTGGATGAGAATAAATAGACAGTGATCGGGGATGTATATTCAAACGCCAACGCAACGTTGCTACTATACAAATTTTCCATGCGGTGAGATGTTGCATTTTGATAGATACTCTATTACTCTATCTATCTATCTATCTATCTGGAGATGATATGAACCTAGCTTGGATTACAAGTATGGATAAATCATGAAAGCGCTATTGTGACGGCTATCTGCGGATATTGTGCTGAGGAGAAATAAATTGTGATATTCCTTTTAAGTAAATCCAAGCTAGATGCTAGATGCGGGTGAAATATATTCCAGTTCGATAGGTAAATCCCAACGCATAATGCGAATCTCCAATAGGCGCGGCGAGGACCTCAGGGTCTTTTCGAAAAGGAGGAAAAATAAGAAGAAAACGGGTTCATAGAAATACATACTATCGCGAACCGCGTATGCAAATCCCGTCCTTTCTGGCCATAGAGCTCTATCTATATCATTGGGAACTACCTCGATGTGATAGAGCTAGGATTGATATTTACAACACGCAGGGAACTGACTGGTATAAGAATGGAATTTGCAAAACGCTTGGAGAAAGAGCGTGAAAGGGTGTGGTGGATACAACTTTGCAGTGTGTTGTTGAGCGTGTGATACTGTGGTTGAAATGATGGTTTATGTGATGATTGATCAGGATGGATGTGATGTGATGTGATGGGTTGGATTTATTGATGAAGATATTGGCTCGTGTTAAGAGCTGTGAATCTTTATATCTTTACTGGTGGTGTTGTCGTAGATACATTTCCTCCTGGAATTACATAGGCACACGCACTTGCGCGGGAAATTCATCTTTACTTCTCCTTCCAAATCTCCATCTCTCGTCCTCTCCAAACTGTCAAACTCAATCGATTTCAGGATTATAACATCCATACCGCTGCCTCAACTTTTAAACGTCGATCATAAGAATCCCTAAAGAAACATCTCCTCCTATCCCAGCTCACACATCACAATAATCCACAACCCACGAACCACGGATTCACGACCATCAATCGCAAATCATTTCCCCCAAGTCCAGACTCAGACCACTTGATCGATCACACTTTTCCATTTCGGGCACTACCAGAAATCTCTCGTACGGAATGCATATCTCCTAATACCTATCCACCGGCGATGTATCAATCTATACCACCCATCACAAGTACAGCATAAATACACCTCACCTCTACTCTAACCCCTGTACTAAACACCCTAGCTATTTCGCCACTAACCCCCTAACCAAAGATTAAGCTTTATCGAAAGTATAAAAATTCGAATGATAATCCGTAAATATCATACACATTTGAATCGCGTCGGTGGCGGCGGGCTGAGACGGGGAACTATACTAGATGCCGGTGTCAGGTACATGCTAATAGTGGTTAGTGGATTAGTTAGTTTATAGTTTGGGGTTCACGAACTCGAAGGGCTGGGCAATCTAGATTATGTGTATTTATTTATTTATTCATTTATAGAAAAGTAGAAAGAAGGAAGGAAGAAGGAAAGAAGGGGAAAAGATAATCAGAATTTTTATATGGATATCGTTTATAGACAGAATCATCGAGACAGAGAATACGAAGATTATGGAAAAATAATTCTAGATCTAATCCAAACCTAATCCCGAACAAGTTTTCCAGTTCCATTTCCATTTCCATTTCCATTCCCAATGATTTAACCTCGCCGTCCTCCCCGGAAAAGCCAAAAGTCTCAATCACAAACCCATCACAAACCCACTTCCTGATACGATACCCACGAAAGACCCCAGACAAATAGATAGATAGACAGACAGGGCAGAGAGAAATATCCGCGCAGCCACCAACCAACCTACCTACCAATTAATGCCAAGTTCCAAGTTTCAGTCTCCGAGCCAATCCATATTATGATGAGAAAAAAAGAGATATATCACATCAACGCCTCACTCATATCTATCTATCTTCCTCTTTCCCCGGTAAAGTAAGCTTACCTCCATACCATGGATACCCAACCCGACCGTTGTAAGCCAACGGCAATTTCCTCTTTTCCTGCCGGTAGTCACATCTCACGTTGTACTCACATATCCATCCGTTTTCCTGTACCGTCTGTATGTATATCATATTTATCATACATACAAACGACTAAATCGATCTAACTACTGTAATCAATCCATGAATATAAACCATGATTCCATACTTCTACTTCATTTGTGTGATTTCCATCCAATCCTCGTAACATAACATAATAAAATTCTCGAAAAAGAGTATCCCATCCATCATAAGAGGGTTCTAGAACCGAATAGCTCGAGTGGATTGATTGACACTCACAATGATTAAAATAAATGTATAAAAGTATAACTTATAAGGGCATGTCTTTGATGAATGCCGGGTCCGTGCATTCACAGATTTCTTTACCAAAAACAGCCCAAAATCACCTAATTTGAAATTCAATATTAATTCAATCCAATATAATATCTTTGAAAATCTTTCAAAAAGTAATAGTTTTTATATCCAAAATTATATATTTTTTATAGATTCTATTATTTTATTGAAAATATAAAGTTATATAATAAATTAATATTCCTATAGTAATTTTGATGAGTTCGGTTATATTACCTAGTATTCATCAAAGACACGCCCTTGTAGAACTAAAATCAATACCCTCAATCCCAATCCCTATTCTCAATTCCACACATTTTCCCTCTCCTCTACGGAGTATACTCGTCGTCTATAATCTATACAAGTATCCTACAATGAATGTAAGATTACATCATAGCCTTACTCTAACTCTATCCTCTATCATCCCAGAACCCTTCCTCGCTTACTTACTCTACGAACCCAACCCAACCCAACCTAACTAAACTAAACTTAACCTAACATTATTTAATCCAAGATTGTCAAGCCAACACAATATAACCACACGATACGATACGAAGATAGACAAATTACCAATTAATTGCAAGATTGCAGCTACCAGAGAAGACAAGACAAGACAAGACAAAATAAGACGAAGGCAAGACCATCATGAATTCGAATGAATAACCTCGCTCCACTTCGCTTCCTGAGATCAATCAATGCCTTGGTAAGTTTGGTACCGGTACCAGTAAAGTGTGAATTTGTTGAGTTTGCAATCTTATGGTACACGAGCTTTGTCTTCGGCCCCTCCTCGGTGCCAGAAAAATAATTTCGTGTTGTTACAGCTCCTCTTATTATTTTCCAAGGCATTTTGGATATATATTGTAGTTCGTTCTGTTGGAGGCTTAGAATAATAATAAAAACTATATTATCAATTATATCAAATAATAAAATTCAATATTCTATTTTAATATTTTATTTTAGATATTCTGAAATGTAATATACTAATATTGAAATAAGATTGAAGATTTTCATATGATTTTTCAGAATAGTGTTTTTAAGGGTGTTATGACTATGTGATGTGTACTATAAGGACTCTTTATCATATGAAACATTAGATTTACATTTATACACAAGGAGGGAGGGATTATGGGAAGAGATCCCGAGATTGCGTGATGGGTGGATAGAAGTATGTATACGAACGATATGATATGATATGATGGATGGGTGTATACTATCTATTAGTAGTATATCATATTATATATACCTGTAGTAGTATGTCGGTATTCTATTGTACCATATTATACTGTACTGCATTTACATTCCCAGGTTCTAGACCGATAGACCTATGGTAAGGTTATCAAGACACAGGGTCTAGATTATAGAAGATTATGTATCATACTAACTTACTATACTTACTAAAAATCAAGATAGATATGGATCCTCAGAATTATATTAGAGGCAATACAGTATTCTGTATAGTGCATACACATCTCAATACTCCGTCCGTTTATTCATTACACCGAAACCTACTAGTAACGAATTTACAACTGATCCAAGCAACCTATAGTAAGTAAGTAGCAGACAGATAGCTCGAAACTGAATACCCTCACTGGCCTCCTTTCTATAGGACTAGAGTAGATTATGCATACATACACACATATCCACCCCCCTCAAAATATCCATACATCAATACCCCCAAAATACCCATATCCATACAATCATTACCCCTTACATCCCATTCCACTATCCATCGACCCTTGAAGCTCTTTTACTTTAACGATTTTACACTAACCAATAGCTACTCGTATCTCGAGGTGATATCTCTATACCTAATGCACGACACCTATGCAAGATATATCGAACGCAAGATCAATACCCAATGCAAATCCACTGTACATCGAATGCAAGATCTATACCTATACCCACCCTATGCAAGCAAGATCAAAGATATCAGGATCATCATTATTCATTCACCAACCTCTCCCCATCTCATTCCTTTTTAGTCTATATCGGTATATATCGGTCTATCTATCCATCTAGACATATACATCCATACCTACAACACACAAAGCCATAGCACTCCCCTCCCCTTCCATCCCTCTTATACTACCTCCCCTACATCCACCCACTCGCCCCCCCATCTACCCACCATACAAACAAACCTACACAATCCAGAGGGACAGACGTCCCTTCCCTTTCCCCATCTCTCCCCTTCCCCTTCCCCTTCCCCCTCCCCCTCCACCATCAATTCCCACTCCCCTCCACCACACACACATTTCCCCCAAAGTGAAACATATCTCTCCAAACCCCTTTGATCCAACCCAACTCATCCCATACTATCCCCGTCCCGTCCGGCGTCCATGGCCCACTCACTCACTCACTGTCTTTGACGATCTCGCTATGCTGTATATGTTATGTTATGTATGCTATTCATGATGTGATATATATGTTATACTATATATACTAGTACGATGAGTCAGTCATGGATCAATCAGTTAGACAGTTAGTCAGACATCTATCCAGTCCATCGGTCAGGTCAATCAATCATCCAATAAACTAAAAATCCTGATTTTACACACTCCTATATAAACGAAAGACATCACATCACGTCACTAATCCACAAGAGCTAAACAGTTCACAAGATATGACGAAAACAAATTCAAAGGGAAAAAAAAGGCGTCATCACGCCCGATTTAAATTTCCAGACTACGCTTTACTCCATCCATCCACCCATCTATACATCCTCCACCTATTGATACCCTCCCTCCCTCAACATTGCCACTACTCTAAATACAACATCCCAGCCTCCCCAACGATCCCGAAAATCTCTTCCCCATCCGTCGACTACCAACTCCCTCACTCCAAGCATATCTACCTGATATGCCTCCCTCTTCCATGACAATGACATACCGGCCAGCCGTTTCAATCGAGGTCCAACCTCGTTAGCCAACACAACATAACAGCCAATGACGTCTTTTCCAAGTCCTCCATCCATGCATGAAAGCATGGCCAATTCCTCCCAGGACCTTCCCTCCTAATTTTCGGGAACGAGGATCTTCCCCAGAAAATCCTTCCTGCACCAAATCTCTATGTTCCGTCCAAGGATAGCCCCGACCAAATATGTACGACAAAGGAAAAACAAAAGAAACAAGGAAAGATGTGATAATTAAGTAGATGCACCGCCCCCACCACAAATATGCATACCCTTAAAAAAACCCCTACTCTACCCGTTCCATCAGAGCCGCAAATCCCAGATCCCTTTCCCCATATCCTGTGCCCGTATTTTTTTGTGAAGCTGGTCCTCAAAACATCTGAGTTGTACAGTATTGTGCGACCAACGTAGAATAAACAAACAGATTCACCTCTACCCCAATCAACTGCCGCCACGTGGCTCGCCTGAAAATCGCAATGGACCCTGAAAATAGGAAAACAACGCATATATAATTCGGTCCTGAAATTCAATTGAATTTGCTACAGGCCACATCCATAGAGAAATTTGATGACAAATGAAATATTGTTTGAGTGCTGTGAAGCAATTTTTTTCCATTGAATCTTTCGGAAGAGAATTTAGTGCAGTCTATAAAGGGGTATTTAGAAGACGAGAAAAATGATGAACACGAAGAAGCGCTTCTATAGGCGCGACTATGCTCAGGGGTATGAAGCTGGAAAATAAAATCAAAAGAAGGTTTCGATATCAACATTAAACGCCGCAGATGAACTCGCTAGACCCAGCTGTACTGGTGCATAAACAAACTGATGTCACAAAGAACGTTTGAACAAAAACTGACCCCGCCTTTATCTCCCAAACACCATGCAATGTAGATAACCCGAAACTTTTCCTCCTAGTATTTTACAAATTGACGATAGAGAATCGTCTAGAATCGATTTTGTGCTGCGAATATACTAGCAGCAGCAGATGCTGCCCACTCATTCTCTTCATGATCGTACGGTGGTGTCGAGGATTGCTTGCTAGATCCATGATGTTTTGGAGTTGGTGAAGCATTGTTTATACCTTGACCAAAGAGTACCGAATTACCATTGGCGGATGGAGAGGGCGTAGGATATGGGTTTAAACCAGCGTTACTATGTGATTGTCTTAAAGGTTGTCGATGGTCGGTCTGAACTGAATTTCCTCGTTTCATGGCTTTCTTCGTGGAAATTAAAGCTTCGTCAAGCAATTCGTCTTCCTCATCAGGAGTCTCGTATTGTTGAACTCCCGGTATTTGGTTTCTCCTATTCCTAGTAGGTATGGGTGCAACAGACCTTGGAATATCCGCAGTCGAGCGCGGAGGTTGTTGGTGAGGCACAGAGTGATGTCTCTTTAAAACGCTACTTGGGTTGATTTGATGACTTGGTGGTATAGGCGGACAATTTGTACTCTGTGGGGAATCCAATTTTTGCTGTACGTTACGCAACGCCTTGTCCAATGCCTCTGAAGAGTCGACTTTTTGAGGAGCAGGGCTCGAAGGCTGATTACTGTCCAACACCATTGATGATCTGTTGCTCGACCAAGGTCCGCATCCAGCCTGTGCTTCAAGATCCATTGATTTAGGTGACATGGGAGTTGTAGATTGTCGACCAGAGAACCTCCTCGCACGTTTCCTCAAATGAGAGAAGAAACTTTCCTTATGACCACTTGGAGGAGATACTAGACCAGAATTTCCATTCAATGCCATTTCAGCTTGTTGTCGATGAATTTCCGCATAATGATTCGTGCTCGAGGCAACTGATAATTGACGACCGATTTTCTTCGAACCTTTATCATTTTGTCCAGAATAAAGATCATTGTACGATGATGTTCTGCTGTTTGCTTGTGCTGTTGCAGTATCAGATATTGGGGAGATGGGTTTAATTGTCGGTAAAATCGGCATTGGCGCGGCATTAGTAGCTCCGGAAGCCCATGTTGACCGCTTAGCAGCAGCAGGCTGACGTGTCTTAGCTACGGGGATTTCACTAATTGTAGGTGTAAGCACCGGTGAAGGTTTAGATGCCACGTTCTCTTTCTCCTTTGTTTGAATTGCTGCCGTGTTAGAATTATCATTTCTGCCGCCGATAAGGGATTTTCTGAACCAGGAAGGTTTTGTTGTTGAAGTTGTTGTGGCGTCCGAAAATTCCTTTGAGCTGCGATAGCTCAGATCAGAATGTTTGCGACCCAGTATCCTCGACGATGACTTGGGCCTTAATGGATCCACAGCATCAGTAAAGAACTCGTGAGCCATGGCCTGAGTTGATGTTGGGCGACTCTTAGGATCCCACATTAAACACCACGTGACGAATTTTGCCAATGATGCCGGCCATTGAGGCGTTTGAAGAATCGTGTCCATGGAATGTGGCGCCATCTTTGGGAATGAGAATCCAAGTTTGCCGGCTAGTCTCGTACCTTCTCTCCAATCACCTCCACCAACCCTCTCACCAGCCTTGTTGTACCAGTTACCTGGGCTACCCATAATTTCACAGACTCTCCAAACTTGATCGACTTCGTTTCCTCCAGGGAATAAAGGTTTCAGAGTTGCAATTTCCACTGCCATAGCACCAATTGCCCAGATGTCCACTGGAGCTGAGTACTCCCCTGCTCTTAGCAATACTTCTGGCGCTCTGTACCATCTCGTTGATACGTAGGTTGTGTAAGGTAGCTTTGAATGAGTTTCTCGTGCAAGACCAAAGTCCGCAATCTTGACTGTGTAAGCTGGTGGTGTAGAAGGTGGGGTGACCATAGCAGAGTATCGTCGGAAGGAATTTCCTGAATCATGTGCTGATGTGGAAACGAGGATATTTTCTGGTTTAATATCGCGATGAAAGAACTGGTGAGCGTGAATGTGCTCAAGTCCTTGCATGATTTGGAAGAGGATACTCTTGACACTAGAAACATCCAGGCACTTGTGGTCACGAGCCTTCATTAATTGGTATAAGTTTCCGTCCATGTACTCCATGGCAATATGCAACTTCTTCGTGAAAGGGTCGAGGAAAATATCTAATGCTGGTACAAGGTGTGGATGAGATGGTAAAGTCTTTAAAAATACGACTTCTCGCAGTTCTAAACATGGTTGAAATGATTCAAAGGTCTTCTTCATCGTCTTGATAGCAATCTATAATTGTTTCGTTAGCTTCAACACTCCCCTTATCGACACCGTTTAAACTCACTATTGTCCCGCGTCGAGCTACACTGGCTCCTGCCCCACGTACTCGTGCTAGAACAACACTACCGAAGCTTCCATCCCCGATATCTTTCAATACTTCGAACCGGTCTTCCAACGCTTGTCCTTGTGAAGCTTGAAGAGTCGAGGACCCTCGATGGGTTAAATCGTACGCGACTGTCATGTTTGTAGATCGATCTGAGGTGTGTGTTGTATGGAGTAAGGTATATATGTGTTGGAATAATAGATGTTCGTAGTAGATGCCCGACAGTGAATACTGAATTAAATTGGCTGTGTTAGCAATCTCTTCCGTGTTCGAGGATTGGATGTTGAGCAGAGTGAATATCAGGAGATTTCTCTTACCAATGCTGCCGCGAAATATGGCTCTAGTAGAGCTTTCTTACTTTAATCAGAGCATTCATGTAACGTAGGTATTGATTGTGGTAGGTAACGATCGAGGTGATAACGATATGTTTTGGATGTCCTCCGCGAGATTGCAAATGAGTGAAGTAGCGAATTGAAAGATCAAGAAGTTGATCAGGTAGAAAGAGATGTAATAGGATGTCTGAGAAAGGGTCCAAGGGTAGTAAAGGAGCCGTTACCAAGAATCGAGAGTGCGGGTCTTGACCCGCTAGAGCAAGAAGACTTTCGACGATCAAATAGAAAGGCGGACAACTCGTGACGTTTTTGGTTAGTGTTTTAATGATAGGAGAAGCTGGAATAGATCAAGGGCCTTTCGTAGTTTCTTGATGTGCGACGTGGGGGAGTCGATGGCTTGCTTGTTGTAGGTGGGTATCGCAAGCGCATGAGAGACAGTGGAAAAGGAAAGCACTGGCATGGGTTGCATGAACTTTGAATTGTCGAAACTACCAGGCCTTGAACCGTGGAAAGTTGAAAGACCTCAAGCTCCGCGCTTTCTCTGGTTTGTGTTTTATTAAGTTCCGCAAATCCTTCCAGAAGACAATCTTTGGGGCATGAACAGCTCGGGGGTGATGGTAATAACCAATTTCGCTAAGATCCACTTTGACATCGAACAGTAGATTGGATCTTTATAGTAGGGGTTTCAGGGGGGGGGGATATGATGCCAGAAATGGGTGAGTCTCGAATGGATATTAGATAATTGGCATTAATTGAATTGATTGATTTTGTGCTCGTTCCGGTTATCATTAATAAGGGAGGAGGGGGAGGAGGAGGAGGAGGAGGAGTTTGGAAGGAAGAAGAGCAAAAAATGAAGGGTCTGTAAGTTGTGTATGAATGTATAAATTGGTGGTACGAATAGGACTTGTACGAAGTATGGATAGACTGTATTGTATTGTAGTGTATGTATGTACAGTAGTCTTTATGTACTAGGTAGCTAGCGAGCGAACAAATTTTAGACTTTTTCTCTTCTTTCCGCGTAATGCGGTGATGGACTGCTGATGCTTGATTATGCTGGCTGACGGATTGATGTGAGGTTATGCGTGTTGTGTGTATGTGTGAGTGTGAGTGTGTATAGATAGGTAAGGTATGTACAGAGAGGCATGTGTCTGTGTGGGAACTGATGCTGCAAGCGAGATTGTGGGGACTTGTCTCGAACAACAACACGCTGTTTAGCTGAATAAGTCATTACTCAGATGCATCGTAAAATCTGTAATTCTGGAAATCAAATAAGAAGAGAATGAAATAAAAGAGTGTCGGTACTTTGCTGATTTGGAATCCCTGGTAGGGGTATCGGCTAAACCTTTCGATTGTTTCTTGTGATGCCAACACAGCGGCCGAGTAAAGACGGTGATTATGCTGATTCGATGAAAAGGCGAATTTTGATTCAATAATCAGTTAGCCCTTGGTGGCCCCGGGGGAAGTTCAAAGTTGGTAACTCTGAGTACCCTAACGACTTTAAGTAATATCTGTCTATCAAGTACGAGGTAGAGAGAGTATGTATGGGCCACGGATTATCAACGGATTATTGAAATCTTGAAGTACATCGTAAAGAAAAATAAACCCTTTTTTCCTTTTCTTTCTTTTCCCAATCAATTGAGGTTATAACTTATATTAAAGGAAAGTCAAAAGGGTCTTGATTCTTGAATCGACATAGTGGATTGAAATAATGAATTTGGCCATTTATTACTTGTTTTGTGTTTTGTACTTGGTGTTTGGTGTTTTTCTTGAAGCCAGCACAATATGCATAAGAAGATAAAAAAGGGAAGAAGAAGCCCCTCAATTGTGCTGAGTTAGTATCTCACCATGTACAAATTCAGTAAAGAATAATTATCAATGTGTACGAGATGGAGGAGATTTTCTCTTGGTATCAGCGAGTACAGCAAGTACAATACGATGGATGATACAGGTCAGTTCAGTTCAGTTCAAAGGAATGTGAGGTTGTGATGAAAATGGACGCGTTGGAGGGTGGCACTGAGAAAGGAGAGTTTGTGTGAATGTGACTTTGAGAGGAGGTGGAGGGAGGGAAAGGAAAGGAAAGGAAAGGAAAGGAAAGAAAAGCGAAAAGCGAGTGAAGTGTGAAATGTCATGAATCATGAAGGTTCTGAAGTTTTCTAGGGGTATCTTAATGGTTGGGGTGTCAAGTCAAGACTCAAAACAGAGTTCCAACCAATAACTACTATGAAAGTCTATGTACTTACAGTACTTATTATTTATTATTGCTGATTATCTTTGAGTTCAGCCATAGATAGATAATCCAGCTCAAAGACTTCATTCAAACACAAGTCAAGTCAAGTGAATCCTCCCTCCACCGCCATAGAAAAAGTGCAGAAGTGCAGTCAATTTGAGGCCATTCCAAAAATTAACTACATAATCCAGCCCAGTTCACCTCATTATCATCACAAGACCATCTTTGTACGGACTAAATAAGATCAACTAAAACAAAACCCAAAATTGGTCTATCACCATGCCATCAAAGCTTACCTATTTTGAAATGGTTGATGTGATTGTGATTGTGATTTTGATTGATTAATTGATTAATTAATTCCCTTTCCCTTTCTCATATTTCCTCCAAAAACTCAAAATCGTCAAAGCATATCGTACCTTACCTTTTGTATCAAAACAAAGTACTGGCTAATCCTACTTCATCTAATTGAACTTCACGATCCGGTGGGTAAAATATCGACTGACTGACGGGACTCAGTGGACTGACGAGAGGGTAAATACAGCCGTTCTTCTAGGTATTGACTTGGTAGTGATGCTTATTCCTTCATCAATCGTACAGACAGACAAATACAGTACCATGAATATACACTTCTTATTTCTTATTTCTATATCGATCTACTCGTATCTATCTACCCATCCATCCATCACCACATTCATCGCTTGCGCCGTAACCTCTTTTTGCCTGCTTTAAATGCTACAAATCCAATTTAGGGTATCCTTTACCGACCCCCTTCATTTTAGCGTGCCTAGTCTTGCAATGACAGGTTCCAAACAAATCTTTATTTATTTATTTTATCACCAGCCATTCAAAATTCAAATTCCATAGGTGCATTCGATGTCATAGCCACGCACGCTTCAATAACAACTGCCGATTCATTCTGCATTGGATATTTCCAGAAATAGCATTTAAGCATAGCTTTGGGGCTGTGATACTCAAGGACGAGCACCCACATGACATATCAAAGAAACATCATCAAAAGGTGCTTGATGAGTACAGTATGTACATATTTGATCGAGAATATTATTGGGATTTTGGGAAAAGGATAAAAAATAAAAAATAAAATAGGGGAAAATGCCGTTCGTTACCCTTCGGAGAACCGTGGGAATTCGGGAAAAGAAAATGTCGGAAGATTGATATTAATAATGCCACGTGAATGCCTGCTCCATTGGTGAACAATGCGTACGATGTACAGTCATAATAAATCTTTCTTCTCATCCACCTCGCCCACTCATATATCTCTCATAATTTATTATATTATACGGTCCAATTCCATTCGTGAGTCGTGTTTCGTCTGTCTTGGTGTATAAAATCTTCGATATACATAATCCCATGATCCCATGCCTATATAATAAATCAATCGGGTTTCGTGCCATCAATGCAAGACTGTCCGAGAGCAGATTCGTGGTACACATTCCTACCTAACTGGACTGGGTGGGATTCAAAGAATTAGGACTTTTCATACCGCTATGGCCTTGGCAAAAATAAACTATTTAGTGAAAGACAGGATGATCTAGTGGTGTTTTTTTTGTGCTCCCTATGTTGTGTATGCAGTGCATTATAGTGACCCAATTTACGCATACATCCAGCCTGGGAATATTATTTTACTCCCCCCCCAAATGATATGACGGAAGCTGACTGCGCGTATCATGGATTCATAAAGAGATTGCAAAAGTCAAATGGATCTTATTTATTTATTTATTTTGGTCTCTCCGTTGCACTTTTTCACTTGGTATGTCGTACCGTACATCGTACTTCACGTAAGATTTTTACCTAGGTATCATTGATCTGGAGCTTTCCATATGAAGTATATCCGCCCCTTTCTTCTTTTTACCATTTTAAAAAAAAAACCTTCTTCAAACTTTGACAAATTGACAGTTGACAGCCCTTTTTGTCTTAGTCCTTACACTTAGCGTATTCTATCCTTGCCCGTACCTGTGGATATGGTTCGGGTATCATTCCCCACTAAACGTGGTCTTCTGAGTCTAGGGTTTTAGCTCTCCCGGCTTCCGCTGTCGATGGTTCCAAATTTCCAAAAGCTATCGAAGGGCCGGCACGCTTTTGGCTTTGGAAATTTGTTTGAGGAGGCTGGGAAACTGGGAGTCAGGTTTTAATGTGTGAAAAGTGTACGAAGTAGATCTTATTCATCACCATATTGGTTGATATAGACCCTGAATAATGCCCTTGTTTTCGTGGTCCAAACAAACGCCTGCAGTATGGTACATTTGAATAGGCATGATTGATTGTGGTGCCCAGACTTCTTTGATGTAACGTGATCAAAAGAGATTCATGCCATACATAAGAAGATGTGACCTCACGATAGTTAAAAACAAAAACAAAATCATATCGAGGCCATGCTAGCTTCGATATCTCGCATATCTGGTAATGTTCTACTTTGTAGTTTTCTCTTCTTCCGCTGAAGATCCTGATTGACACGTTTCACCCTGTCCGTAATCCACACTATCGGGTCTCATTCGAGGCTGGAAGAATATCACAGGTATAACGGTTGCTTGCATATGCGAGCTGAGCGGTGTGATATAGGATGAAAAATCTGGGGGAGACATAATAGTTGCATGCTGCTTCTCCTCTGCTGGGCCATTGATGAAAATTTCTGCATTCAAAACGAAAGCTGACTCTTCATCGGTCTCGTTCGGCCTCATCTAAAAAGAACCCTTTTTGTGTTATGAGTGAGACTGATGCAAGAGTCAGCACTAGAACCAACCGAGTATTTTGAGCTTTCAAGATCTGTAATACTTCTGCAATCACGGATGATTAAAGTGTAAATCAAACAAGGGCGTTGCCCCTAGCAGTGAGATGAACTTCGATGACGATTCTTCAGCAAGTGATGAACAGCTACTTACGGCCTGGAAGCAAGTCGATATTTGAACGAAATGTCTGAAGCGCAAAGAAGTCCTTGTTCTTCGGCCACGGGGTCTGGCTGGGTGCTAATCTGTACCATGGGCCGAGGATGAACTGCTAGTAGCTATGTTTGGCGATCAAGTGATTGCAAGACTACCAAATATGATGATATCCGTGAGCAAAAAGTGGTCGATGCCATTAACGTTCTTCGGAGGAAACTGCACATTTTTGACTTTCGAAATCGACTTCCTGTCTTTGATATCATCCAATCCATCTTAAAGCTTTCTACTTCTCTCTAGTACTTTACAGTCTAGTTGTACCTCCCTATTTAGAGTGGTATTTCCATAGTGACAATTTGAATACATGTCAGAATTTCAGATCTTGTTCCTTAGATGTAATATCACAATGGAACGAAATATATCCATCATGATTCCTTTCAAGAGTCATGGGCATGCCGATAGTAGTCTCATCACTGATGCGAAATAAGAGTATAACACTTGGTCCATACAAGGACTACGAATCCCAAGGCAGAAAGATTACAAGAAGAAAAAAAGATGTATGTGAAAGTGCACGTATGGCGTGCAGATTGAAAGACTCTGGTAGCAAGATCGCTGTTCAAATAAAGCTTCGAGTTAGATTTGATGCGAGTTCCCGCTGGCGCATGAACCAAATGATGGGTACCTAGGTGCCTAGCAGATGTAAACAAACAAACAACTAAGCAAACGAAATAGTGGTATTTGACGAGATGTAATTCAAGAATTGGGCGAGCGTTCGTTTAAAAAGGAAGTTGCAATACTTAATTAAAGATCCTTCCAAATTGCTCTTATTAGTATTTTGAAATTAATTTGTGTATATACAGGGCGTTGTCTTCGATGAATGCCGGGCCCGTGCATTCATATCTTTCTTCACCAAAATAAACACAAACTTACTTATTTCGAAATTCAATATTAATTCCATCCAAAAATGATATCTTTAAGATTCTTCCAAAAAATAATAGTTTTTATATCCAAAATTATATACATTTTATATATTTTATTAATTTATCGAAATTATAAAGTTATATAATAAATTGATATTCCTATAATAATTTTGGTGAGTTCGGTTATATTGCCCAGTATTCATCAAAGATACGCCCTCGTATATGAAAGTGAGAGAGGGTGGAGGGGTAAATTGATATCCGTCCTCTTCATTATTTTCTAAAGGCCATACATACCCCTCTTTCCATATTCACTCGACAGAGACGAAAAGATTGGATGCCTCATGCGAATCAGCTACAAAACATTTCTTACCGTCTCCAAACCTTCTTCCAAAAGCAACAACATTTCTTCCACCACCAAGCTTCTTCTTTTCAATTCATACTACTTAAGAATAACTTCAAAAATCAATATTCAGTAGGTTGAGCGAGCCTCACTTCTTTACAATTAAACGCCTAGGTTGCGCAGGATATTTCCAGATCCATACTCGATCTTTCAAGACAGCCTTCAGTTCAATATCAGTCTCTCTCCCTCCCTCCCAGCGAGACGTCTTACGCTCATACAACAATCTTTCTTTGATAATAAGTGGGTATTCCGATTCAAGCATCTAATCCTTCTCATGCTCATTTTGATCTTTGAGATCATCCACATCCCTTCAAACACCCTTTGGCTTTCATTGGCAGATTGGTTGTCTTGTTCGATCATCGATCTATACCCTATTTCATACTTCACTTTTTTTGAAGATGAAAATAGGAAGTGAATTAAATTCAGAATAGCAATATCATATTCTCAGATGCTGATATAGTTTTCCTAACTTAGTATAATCCATAATATTGTCAAGGTCAAGCTCAACTTCAGTCGCCTTCCACAAGATTCAACAAGACTCCTGAATTCATTTCTTCGAACTCTATCCAACATGTCATTCCGCAATAACCGTTATGCTCCTGCTGCTGAGTGCGTATTCCAATGGGTTTTGTTGCGTGTTTGAGCTAATGAGAATTTGTAGGCGCGCAGGCGTTATTCCAGTGGGGTAAGTCAACCATCACATACGCAGGAGTCGACAAATGTTTCTTCCCTTCGTGCCATCTATCACGGGTTTCGCTGACGATGTTGACTACAGATTCAAATTCAAATGCCGTTACTGTAACATGCTCAAGACTAAGGATTGCTTCTCAAACAAAGAGATTGCTTCGTACGCAAATCAAGTTGCTCAAAATCCAAACATGAAGCTCGACGCCGTTAACTCACTTCTAAGATGTCGTGGATGCAAGGGCGGTCAAGTTATGGAGCGTCAGTGCGAGGGGCCATGCTCTAAGTATAAATCTTTGGACTTGTTTAGCAAGTCTCAGCGATCTAGGGGCAATGGGGTAAATATTCCAACCTTTCACAAGTAGGATCTACTTTGCATATGTGCATTGGCTAACATATCATTCATAGTGGTGCATGGAATGTGTTCAATGGAAGGAAGGTCACCATCCCGAGGTCAATACTACACCTGCTCCTGGCACCGAGCTAGAGCTGCTTGACACAACCGGTGATGAACCTGAACCCACAACAGGCTCTTCTTATGCTGCGAGCATGGCAAGTGTGAGTATTTTTCACCCACATTTCATTGTACCAGATTATTTTGTCCATCTAGAAGGTGGCGTTCGAGGCTTGGAAATATTTATGGCGTACTAATCAATGTTTCATAGTTGTCCCTTGGTAACGCTCCAAACGGCTCCCAGCTTGCACCACATCTACGAGCAGCCGCTAGTAGCCAAATCGAGAATCGCTCGCAGTCGTCCATGAGTAACCCATTTGAAGGTGCTCGCACAGCCGATTTGCCTACCAGCTCGGACGTGTGGTCTACTCGCGACTCAAGACGTCGTGCAGGTCCTGTCGTGCAGTATAATGCATATGATGCCAATGGAGTACGCCACTCTCAGCAAAAGGCGATGACATTGACTTCGCAAGCCACCTCGACTGTTGGTGCATCCAGCGCCACTTCTGTTGCCAGCAGTCCTGCTCGTGCTGCACGTCCAGCCGCCACTGCTTCTCGTCCTTCAGCCGCTGCAGCTCCTCGTGTGGTTGTTAACCCATCCACTGGTTGGGCTAAGCCGGTAAGTCTCTTGAAATGGATATTTGGTTTCACTCTTTTAGCTTTATCACAGATCTTTGTAATCCTGTTGACTATACTAATAACTTTGGCTCTCAGATCGGCACTCGAACTGCACAACCAGCCAATCCAGGTGCTGTCACTTCATGGGCCCCAGAGTCAAATGAGGTTTACCGCAGATCAGCCTACGACTCCAGTGATGACGAAATGTGAATACAATTGCAAGCTTTGAAGCCCATCCATTCCCTTGTTTGCTCACCCGGGCAGCATGGTTTTCGGCGGAGAGTAGAAGATCTGCAACGATTTAATGGAAGTTCGTAATTGAGTTAGAGCTCCTTTATTGAGCGAGCGAATTTTTTATCAAAACAATGACTTCTCTTTTCCATAAATTATTACTAGCTTCTCTATTGTTTTTCTTATAAAAACTATGAGTATTAGCATTCTGCTCGAACTCCGTACATGGCATGCGGTGGTTTCATGGCTTTAGCTTCGACTGAAGATACTGGCAAGCAAGCTTTGTTCGTAATGCGTTTCTTTAGATAGTCAATAAAAGCGGTTCATTTGCAGATGAAGTATTATCAGTGACATGCCATTATAGATTATTATCGTAGAAGCTCTCCCAGATCTTGGTATTATGTAGTCGTACATTTACTGAACTCTCTTGAAAAAGCTCTTCGATGATTAGGTATCTAAGCTATTTCTAGCCTTCAATCTCAAGGGATTTATAACAATTGGTCTAGAAAGTCATTGGTATTTTTGATTTGTCAATGCTACTATCAGAATAGACTGACTTGTATGCACGGAAATGGATTTGTAGTTTTAGGAGAATGGTTGAGAGAGAGGAGGTGGGGAGAGCAGTTGAGTTGAGTGTATAGGATAGATGAGGATAATAAATGACGAGATGAGTGTTCCAATAGGGAGGGATGAGATTGGGATTGGGATTGGGATTATTGAATTTTGAGTTGTGATGGGAGTGCAGAGGGATGGGAAGGCTATGGTTGTTTTTGTTGTTGTTGTTGTTGTTGTGTGGATTTTCAGGGTGCTTGGAGATGTGGAATGTTGAATGTTAGAGATTAGATACTTTATTAGATACTAATTCAATGGTTCCAAGACGTGAGATCTATTACTTGAACCTCGGATTGATATATGAAACTTCTGTAGTGGCTTATCCCATCCCATCTCATCTCCTAGCATATTATATCATACTATTAGCACCATATCATTCAAAAGACGAGTATTATTGTAAATATATTCATCGACTGATCTGATTGACTCGATTAGATCAACTACTATGACTTGTAACTGTAACTTTGTATTCGTTCGGCTGGATACTAGTATTCGGATTGGAGAGAGGGGTGGGGGGGAAATGCTATGCTATGCGATGCGATGCGATGCGATGTCGTAACCGAATGGGATGGTGGGGTTGATGTGAGGGGTTGAGAGGAGAGGGTTGTAGCGGGAGGGGTGGATGGTGGATGGTGGATGATGAGCAGGAAAGCAGATTCGTTTGATGACTGGATTTGGGGTTTGGATATTGAGTTGAGTTGAGTTGGGAATTTGGGATGGGGATTGGGGGATTGGGGGGTTGCTTGGGATGGATGTGTTCATATGTACAGTGGAAGTCACTAGATGGGATGGATATGGATTACTAGTGGATGTATGTACTGTATAAACTACAGTAAGGTTAATAGGACACTTCTTAAGTTCGAATATCTATAACGAGGTTGATTTTCTATGGTTATATATATATATATATTGGGATTTGTGGTTTGAGTATTGGGAATATATATAGTGAGTTCTGGTATTGGGTTTCAAACGATTTGGATTGTTGTTCTCGGAGGTGTTGGTGGGTTGTGTTGATGTAGTGTCTGTCCTGTTGGTTTGTGTAATCACTGGTGGACTGGTAGATGGATGGGATGGGATGAGATGATCTTGGTGGGAGAATGGGTCGACGAGTGGATTGTTAGTTTGTGTGAGGAGGGGGGGAAGGGGGATGAGGATGAGGATGAGATGGTGTACCTATTATGTGGGAGAGGTTGTTGGATTGGCGAATTGGAATTTGATGTGTATGTGATTGTAGCTTTTTGGAATCAAACGAGAGGCAGTGAAATGAAACGAAACGAAACGTGGTGTGAAAAGATCTTGTATTGTATGGTTGTTATGCTACGCCCTGTTACGATGGGATTTGTGGTGGAGGAGTGAGGGGAGAGATGTTATATGTTGTGTTGGAGTGGGAGTTGGGTGCTCGGTGATGATGCGAAGGAAGGCTGGTTGTTGGTTGGTGGGTGGGTGATTGTGGGATCTCAATCGGCTATTAGTTATTTATTTATTCATGAAGAAATGAAGATTTGATATTCTCTTCATATTTCAATCTTACGAGAAGACGATTAATTGCAGATTGAATAGTAATAATTATTATAGAGAAAGTATGAAAAGATTAATAGAAAATTGAATTGTTTAAATTGTGATTTGTACTCGTAAAAGTCCGATAACCAAAAGACCCTACGAATGGATTGATTTCTCCCACCCCTCCTTCATTTCTCGTTTAGATGTTGTTAGTGTGCTGATATATATTCGTACAATAAATAGTACAGTATGTAGTGGTTGTGACAGTTGTAATTTAGCAGTTAGTGGTGTGCTTGTTAAACTGCTTAAATGATCGGACGGCGGGAGGATAAACTATTGCGTAACTGATGCGAATTATGGAGATTGGCTTAGATAGCTTGAGAGACTAATGAGGGGTGAGAGGAAGGCGATGAACTAGAGAGGATGAGTTGGTGTTGGACGTTAGAATGATGGATGATCACTTGGATGTTAGAATGTACAAAGTAGAACAGATGTGAAAGTTGAAAAGCCTGTTCAGTTGAAACTATTAGAAAAAAGTGATTTATGATATGGATCATCCTATATTGAATTGTTGAAGGGATTATACTCGTAGGATACTGGAGAATAACATATATATGTATTGGATAATGAGAATGATGATGATGATAGTTTCAGGGCAGTACCATTTATAATCTTGGATGAATCAATTGATGAATTATAATTTGCGTCATAAGGATTTTTATACGAGTATTCGAGTATAACTATATATATACAGAGTATATATATGTACTTAAGTAATACACAAAACTTTCTATAATAAAATCATCATGATAATGTTAGTGTACTCCTTCCTATACAAAATGTCTTGGGCAAGTTATCGTAATTCTTACAACGATATGTCATTATGAAAAATCTTAATTCTAATCGTAATCGTCGTAATCGTCGTATCAATTAACTTTTTTGCCCACCCACATTGGTCTGCCGTTGAAGCTAAAACACTTCTTCTACCAATTGATGAAGCAAATAGAAACAATTCTCCGCAAAGCCGTTGCCCGATACATATACATTATGTATGTTGGAAATTAGCCATAGACTAGGGTTTGATTGGATGGAGGTATAGCGACAGAAGAGAGGCCTTGCTTACAGACTTGCAGTACAGTATCTGAGTAAAAAGTCTTGTTTTCTTTTGCTTTTTGCCTTCTGCATTGGATTTTGCACCGAGTACATGATAACGGTACTGTTACAGAGCACTCTGTATCTGTAGCTGGCTGACTTTAGCTAACTCAATCCCATACTTTGGACGACACCACTTTCTTCCAGACATTTCTCACATTTTCCTGATAAGGCTTTGGCAGGCACATATTGAGAAACTTTGACATCTCCCCACCACACAGCTTTCAGATTCAAATTCTATATCTCGTCATATAAACCGCCGATCATATAACATATCAAATCTCACGAGCAAAGTACAAGAAACAAGAACAACAGATACCAAATACCAAATCGAACTCAAACCCGCAAACTTATGAGGTAACAAAACACCAAAATCACATAGCCTCGCCTTTGAAGATGGCCCATTTTGACGCTTATGGTCGTCCACTACGAGCCGATTCAGGGCCTGAATACAAGTATGAGACCTACGAGACCTACGATTTCAATGATCCCAACAGACATATGCCTGCCTATTCAATCCCCTCGACCTCGAATAGATATCCTGCCGAATCTCGAGATTTACCTTATGCTTCCCAAAGCGCATCAAGTGTACCACCACATTCACCACAGCCGTCATACCCTTCAAACAATAATATGGGAACCGCATATGGCTCTGACCGTGGCACGGCTGTAGATCACGATGCAGTATCGCCTGAGATCATTGCAGCCATTACGGAAAAGGTCAAGAGAGAGCGTAAGTTACATGTTGTACATCTCCTCACTGCATGTTTGTCATTTTGGGCGGTTGTTGAGCCTCACCAGTTGCCCATGCTTACTGAAACCTATTCACTTAGTCTTCGAACATCTTAAGCAAACAGGCTCCATTGATGACCAACCACGAGCCTCATACATGCAACGCGAATATTCAGAGAAATCCAACTCTACAAATCAATCTCCTCCTCCTTTAGATAACCGCAGAGTTTACACTCCTCCTTCACCAACGTCGACTACCAAACCTAGCTTTTCTCCTCCACCTACAGAACCGATGAGATCTCCTCCGGCAAGCCCTTCCTCGGAGAAACCTTCCGTAAGGTTCAATGACCGTGATCGGGATCGGGATCGTGGGTATAATGAACGACCGGCGCAGAAAGTTCACCGCACATACTCGACCTTAGAATTGTCTACAATTGATCAAAAATGGGGTCGGTTGTTTGATAATGATTCTCGGCCTACGGAAAGGTTAGGGCAGTTCTTGAGAGGACTTGCGAATCATATTGTTAGTCTCCCTATCCTTCGATGAGCCATTTCGGTGTGACGAGGCTTCCGCCGAAGTTCTACTTTCACTCCAGTTGGAAGTTTTGTTGGATGCCCTACTGACACTGTTCACAGGTCGATGACTTTGCGCCCAAGAAGAGTATTGTGATTACACCTTCCAAAATGGCAACATATTATAGCTCATATCCTATTAATAACAAGGAAATTCATCCATATGTTTGTAAGGATTCCTCATTTCTATCTTAGCTCTATTGTGCTCACATACCATGTCTAGCCATTTTCAAAACTTTATCCAATACCCAAATCTCGAAGCTATACCAGGATCTTGGATGTCAACATCACCTGGTCCAAGAAGATTTCCATTCAGCTCCTACAATACCGGCCTTGACTCCGCTTGGATTTGCACATTGGATGACGATTCAAATTTCCGCTTACCCAAGCGAAGAGTCAGAGAGGTTGAGTAAAGTTGTCCTAGCCTTACCAATTAATGCCGATGGACAAATGGTAGATGGTAAACCGGAACGTTTACCAAAACAGATATCACGCCACTTATTACCTAATACCGGGGATCGTGACTTGGAGAAACTTATGAGGACTGCAATATCTCACTTTGCTGATGATCTTGGCATTCCTCATAGCAGCAGAAGCAAGCCACCAGCCTCGAGCCTACCACTTCGTCAGACATCACCCACCGATCGATCGCAATCCCGTCCTGATGATACACCTCAACCCAGAGCCTCATATACGGGACCGACTAGCAAGCCTCTGGAACGAGAACGTATGCCTTATGCTGGCGCCCCTTCGGCCACATCTGACTCATCAAGCGTCGACGAGGGATCAGGTGTACCGATTGAGCGCGAAAGAAAACCATATTCTGCCCAGCCTGGTAGTGGTAAATTTCACACCGAAGCCAGTAATGCCAATCTTCCGAACAGACCTGGCCGGGCAAATTCTACTAGTCGCGTAAAGGAGCCGCAAGAACGTGAGCGTAGTCGGTCAAGACATACCCGTAGGCAAAGTAATGCTAGCCAAGATAATTATAAGCCACCGCCAATATCATCTTCGAAACGCAGTCGTAGTCCTCAATTCAAGAGCTACAGTCATTCTACGCCTACCAATATTGATATTGGATCCACTTATGTGCCATCACCTGCCAACTTCCCTCCCACCTTCGCACCCTCGTCATATGGATCCACCAATTCCTTCCCTCCGCCCCCTTCTTCAGATATTCGAGACTCGAGAGATAGGCGACGAGATGAACGGTCTCACCGCAGAGGAACAGATGATGACCGTTTCTCGAGTACTACCCACATCAACGATTTCTCAAGTCCGAGAGATGCAGAAAAATGGGATAGGTTACACGAGGGACTAGATTCGCGAAGTAGCGAGTATGATCGCGATCGTCCAACTAAATCTACCAGCTCCGCATATAGCGAACACACAACTAGGAGCTCGTATATGGAACCCACAGTCGGTGCTGATTATGAGGATTGGTATCGAGGTAGTGGAGTGGATAAGAGTATGAGAAATAGTATGTATTACTGATGTTTTGGGAGTTATATTAACGAATGGCTTTTTTATTGATGATATGATTTCATATGATGGATGATGGAATAAGGTTTATGGTTTGATATTGACGTTGTCATTTTATGTTTTGGATACGGTCGTTTTTGGATTTGAAAAATAACTGGTTCTACTTCTATTCTAGGCAAAGGACAGGGACAAGATTTGGATTTGGATTTGGATAGGATAGTAGGGCAAGGAAAGGAATTGGTTCTTGATAACATCAATATTCGATGTATGAGTGTTTTTAGCGTTGAGATTCTTTGATTATGCAAGCAAGCAAGTACGATACCACTATCAGAAATTTTATTCGATTTATGTTTTTTGGGCTTTGGCTTCAATCTTATAAACTTTTTTTCTTGTTGTGTTGTGTATTTACTGCTTTGAGGTGTTTGTAGTCACAGTAGGTAAGAGGGATCCGGTGTGTGATGAGTTTGTGAAGGAAGGGGAAGGGGAAGGGGAAGCTGGAAGCTGGGAGAGGGGGCTTAGCGAGGAGATGTGAAAGGGATGGATGGATGGATGGATGGATGGATGGATGGATGGATGGATGGATGGATGGAGGGATGGATGAGGAAAAATATGGATGGGAGTAAGTGGGTGTCTATTGTTTCGATTGTTTCTACTGATAAGATGGGATGTTGTGGGATGTTGTGGGATGTTTTGGATGGTTGTGTGATTGTTTGTATTTAGGTAAGGTGGTTAATTAGGTAGTTAGTTAGTTACTTATTTACTTCCTCACTCACTCTAACTAATAGCTATTATAACTAGCTAGCTATTGAGATTGCTCTTAATATTCTTCCTCTTCCTCTTCCTCTTTCTCTTCTTCTTTCTCTATCTTTTGAATAAACAAATAAAAATAAATTTTTATTCCTTAAAATAAAAAATCCGTATAAAAGATATCATAAGGGAACCCGGTTATTCATAGATTCATCTAATAAACTATTGTTTTATACACCTCGTGTCGTTTCACTTCAAATCTTCTACATAACATACCAATATCAATATCAGTATCATTTCTTTCTTCATAATTGATACCATACCTACGTAACATATAAATTAAGCTAGCTAGCCATCCATCCATCCCATCCCATCTCATTCACATCTCGCTCTCGCTCTCGAAGTTTCAAGGTTTCGACTTTCAAGACCGACGCGTTCAAGTTCATGATGCAAGGGATATAACACAGTGATGTGCGTATCCAAATATATACAAAAGTCTCCAATTCCAACTCCATCATCTTTTCTTCTCCCCCCCACCAACCTATACCATCCGAATCTGATCCGATCTAACCCCTCAATCTAATGTCACCGCAAATTTTCACATTCCCTTTCTTTTCTACAACACCATATTTTTCCCCTCCTCTAAACCTCTCCCCCTTCACCCATAAAAACTCCTTCCATTCCACTTCCCCCTCTTCCTTCATTTATCATACTTTCCGCATCGCCGACTTGTTTTCGTTCCGAAACCTCTCGCATCCCCATTCCTGCTTTTCCTTTACCCAATTTCAAATTCATCTGTTTATGTCCTAGACCCAGCGTCAATCCTCGGGATATTCCATTCCCCCTCCTTATTCGCTCCTCGCCAATGTCGGAAGGGGACTGTGTTTTCCAAGTATCCCTCATGACTGCTGATTGTTATTGGAGAGGCTCCGAACTTGAAGAAAGCCGGTTTAGGTGGAGGTATACATCTGTTCCGTAGCTATTTTATGGTAAAGGTCGTTAGTTTATGACATATTTGTAAAAGAAGGAAACTTGTGAAACATACCCCTCCATACTAATCAACTTCAAATCTCCTCCAAAATATCTAGCATATAATCTTGAAATCGGGAGACCGTAACCAAATCCTGCCATTGGAGCTTTGAAATCACTCTTATCGAAATCCGGATCTAGACTGGGTGTACTGTCCACGGTGGTATACATATAGGTCCAAACCAAAGGTATAGAGCTTCTAGGTATTCCGCCACCTTCGTCGGAGATTTTGATAGTAATATCCTCTTTCCCTTCCGCAACGACGACTTTCGTGACGGGAAAATCCTGTTTGTCCTGTCCATGTGTTTCGACAACAGCTCGAAGGGAATTTTTGAGAGTTTCGAAGAGCATATGCGAGAGATGGCCGGGTACATACATGAAATGGAGGTTTGGAGGACACACGAGTTGAATCTTTGGCGCATCGAAAAGTCCGTAGTGATCTTCGCAAACAAATCTGGCGTTTTCAATTGCTTCTTCCGCAAGATCTCGAACATTGGTTTTCGTACATATAATACCTACGTAATTAGGATCTTTATCATGACTTTGATCTGTGAGTGCTATGTGTTGCCCAATGAGCATTCTTATGCCAATACGAGACATGTAGAATCGGTCGAGAAAGGATTGTATGTTATTATCGATTTGCATGCGTTGCCGTTTCCGCTTATATTCGAGTATTCCTTGCGCAACGGTTGTAACAACTCCATCGTGCCGCCTTTTTATATGATTCAGGGTTTGTGCAAATCTTTGGTTGTAATCGTGGAGTTCCGGGGGCCAGTCCGCACTATCTTCTACTGTAGCAAAGTATCTTCTTGCTGCTGCGGACTTTGATTCTTTTCCATTTCCATTCGAGCTATACTGCCCCCTCATTACGCTCGGGTTTTGCGTTGCTTCCGCAAGAATCTTGGATGGCTTCCCATTTACTTTCGCAGGCTTCATAAGTTTTTCTTTGACATCTGATGATAATTGTGGGCGTGGGAGTGTGGTAATTTCCTTTCACATGTCAATTTATATAGGCGTAGGTGTGTAGATAAAGAGTCATACCTCAAATGACTGTGCATACCAATCCTTCACCCTCTGGATCGAGGGCATCTCATTAAGTCCATCGGGTAAGTCTGATAGTTCTTGTACTCGATGCGCAAGTCGTATTGGAAGTTCTTCAGAGAGGAATTGTGATGCTCGGAAAAGTGTACCTGTTTGTAGAGCCATGGCTTGTCAGCTTAAGAACAATGGCAGAATCCCCCAAAACCCCCAGAATGTAATGATCAAACATACCTGTAGATGGCCTCTCTCCGAATTGTACCATCTGCCTCAGACTCACACCCGTAGCTGGAAAATGTGAATAATGTTTGATGGTATCCATCAACATCTCAGTTGTCTTCCACGACATCTTGTTTAAATCCTTTGGCCCTAGGGCCCCTAAAATACAATGGTAACCCCTTCAATTATTCAGTATTTTAGTCTAGTATTAGCTGTCGTTGGCGGTGTCAAAGTGTTTATAATATTTGAATAATTGTTGAGTTTTCTCCCCGCGTTCGTGATATCCTGGGAGTGAGTGAGTGAGTGAGTGAGTACCTTTACTCAGATGACGCAGAGCTAACCAAATGCTACCGAGGCAAAACGAAGCAGTTGATTGGTGAATTATCAATTGGAAATAGTCGAGGTAAAGGTAGAGAAAGGTAAAGAGAGAAGAAAGAAGAAAGAAAGAAATCTTATCAATTGATTGTTTGCAAACAAATAAAAATCATATTCTTTTCTATTTGAAAATTGGTCGTGTGCACGTAATCAATAATCCGATCAAATTAATAGTCATGTTCTCATAATTCTCAAAAATGCCATAACACGGGTACAATATAAATCTGCAGCAAACGGAAAAGACCAGGTTTGTACAGTATGTGAGTGAGTATGTATCTATCTGTATGTATGGTATATGGTATATGGTATCTCGGGTATGTACGTATATGACTACCGAAGCTCTCCCTTTCCCTCTTCCCCCTTCCCCCTTCCCCCTTCCCCCTTGTTTCCGAACGACCGAGATAACCTTACCGACGATGCACCATATATTACCCACGTTGCAACGCTATTTGTCCTTAAATCTTTGCTCTGTCCTTACTGGAAGGGTCCTTTCTGGTCTTTCTTTGGCTTGTTGAACTTCCATACTACGTTCAACAGCATCTTCAACTACTCGGTCTATATATACTATGTAGGTACTCACTCTGTCCTGCTCGCTGTCTAGCTGAAATAGTACAAAATGATAATAGGACATGAGAGGTGTCTATCCTCGTGAGTAGAATGGTCTTATGATGTGTGTCTTACTATATGATCTTGGTATTATTATACTATTGATATTGATAGCTGAGTTGACCTGCTGGCTCTAGGCAGAAACTTGAAAGATATCAAATCCTCTTTTTTCACAGCATGAATGTTACCATGTTCCACATATCAAGCACATCAATTACCTCGGATGTCAATCCTATGGACAAATCCGGAAAGCTCATTCTTGCGAATACTTGTGGAAATCATATGTCAACTTGCAATTGGCGGAGAAATAAAGAGAAAGGTATTGTCAAGAAATTGATACGCATATAATCTTTTTACCTTTTGAATGAGCTGAGTCTTGGAATACATATTTAATCTCTCGACTTTTCCTTGGGTTTTTCTGAGGTTCCATCTAATGTGGAGAGAGATGGATAAGTGGAGGAGGGGCATAAAGCACGTGATACATATCCGTTCTAGACTTTCACGCCAATATCGTCAGCAAAAGAGCAAAAGACGTATGAGATGGTATTGAATTTTAGGACTCACATCAACTTTCTCTGTGTAAAGAGCGATTAATCTCAGAGCAGAGTTGATATTTCCAGTTTGTTTTGGAAGACAGTCCAACCAGATCTAGAAAATAGGGAACAGGGAATGAAGGATATCGATAGAGAATAGAGAATAGAGAAAGAAGGATGAAGGTATTTCGGTTTTAGAAGTGAGCATCTAAAGTTTTGGCTGTTCTGTTAAACTTATACCCATCTTGTTTATCCAAAGTGTGAATTTGGTATCATCCACCATGAAATATGGTGACTTTTCATGTGACACGCAAATAACAAACGGGGAAAGAACGACTTGGCATGTCAATTCAGGAAGATGCAACTACCCATGAGGTGGAATGCCCGCCTTAATCAATGTCAATCTATTTTTTCTTTCGAAACAAGATAAAAACTTTACAAAACTACGAGATCATATTGATGGAATTATTGTCAATTACAACTTGACATATCTTCCACAAAGTTAACCCGACAATGATCTCTTCAAGCCACTACCGTTTCGGAGGCGTTTGTCTGGTCATATTTATCTTCATTTATGCAGTCTGGGCTCCTTTCAAAGGATTTGTATATGGAAATGTTGTCGTCTCATCTAAACCGAAGGTGATTGAGCCTGGAGAAAGGTAACATCCTCAATTCATTAACGATATGCCTACTCTAACCGCGAAAAGTGCCATCAAACATTATCTGGGAAGCAAAGACTGTGGAATCATACAATCAGATATATATCATGTACCATACCCCACCAAGTCGAACGTCTCGCCCTTCTGCAGAGACAGGGCAACACTACTCGAAGCTTTGAGCAGTGGAGGTAGGCATGGATTCGATGAACCATATGTTGGAAAGGGTAAGGAATTACTCTTGCCCCTTCTTGGGAGCGCCACTCATTCATATAGGTTGCACATATCGATGGTTTTCAACTTCCGAAATATGTATGATACTCGAAAGATTTAGCGCTATTGCGTTCCTTGGTGATGAGACCGCGCAAACTATATATGCTGCTCTTAATGTCTTTCTGAGAGAGGACATCTCGCACGGTGGCCTGCAAGAATGGTTGATGACGGATGATGAGCGGATTGCGTGTAAATGCGATGCTCAATTCTTGGACAATAATTGCCTCGGATATTCTGTAAAGAGTTTTGAGGAAGTTGTTAAGAACGAAGAAAATGACCCAAAAGGAAGCCCGTACACTTGTCAGAGTAAGGATTATTTCGATTTTCTCTTAGGACAGGACTCTGACATAGATATAGGAACCAACCATGCTTACATACCATTCATGACCACACCTGCTTCATCCGCCGCCATAGCTACCTTTAAGTCATTAGCATACCAAAAACCAGATCCTTGGCGACCTACTCCGGTAATCTTTTCTCTTGGCCATAAATATTCTCAAGATATGAAGTTCTCTATCGATTCAATCAATGAGTGGATCGGTATTACCAACGGCGCTGAACGCAATATTCCGATACTTCTTCTTGGTCCTACTGCCTACGGCATCTCAAAGGAATCAGGTAATGGGGGAAATATGGAGATATGGAAATATCAGGACGAGCTAACCAAAATCGCACCCGACAAACACATGGATGTTCTTCGACTTTGGAATCTGACAATACAAGCGAGTAGTACAGATGGAGAAAGATATGGGGAGAAAGTTGCGTTGGTTCAGGCTATGATGATTATCAATTGGTTGTCGAAGCTGGAGACCTCTTAGGAACAGTCAAAATACAAGATCTCCCTGTAGTTATGGTATATGAATATGAAAGGAGAAGGAGAATTAGGAATGTATATGAAATCATTCAACTTATTGCTAGCCATTGAAGACATAGACTCTATATCACACAGCTATATACCATAGTCTTAAGTCCTCTTGCATTGTCTATATTGACCAATTATGTGGCAGAGAACTTTAACGTCTCGGTTTTATTGATCCACCATATCAATATCATTTAGATTCTGAGAAGGCCAAGAAAATCCTACCTCCTATCCTTAGCGCTTCGCTCCAGTTGCAAGAACCGGCGACTCGCTTGGCATAATTATCATTATATACAAAATGAAATCGTATTATGGATATGGTTCAATGATCGTTGATTCTGGATGTGATCAAGTTCCTGGTGGATATCTTACATATTCCATAGTATTCTCATGCCAAATTTTATTTTCGCAGTTCGGGAGCTTCTAAAGTTTGAGAGTTATTGCTGGTTTTACTTGTTTGCTTTTAGTAGATACGGGATTATTAATCGATGTTTGTTGAAGGAAATAATTCATTTGAGATCCTATTGTTTGATCGTTGGTAGACCAACATACATAATATCAACTCCTGTAATTCACTCACAAGTGGCATATATATCAAGAAATATCAATCAAGATCCATCTTATCCTCCTCCACCATTTCTTGTTCCCCCCGCACAAAAGAAGCCCTTTGTTCATCAAGCCACTTCATTTTACTCCCCTCCCTCGCATTCCCTCTTCCATGGCCCCTCGCCCTCAAAATCTCCACCGCCTCCTCCGCAGCCCGCGCCTGAATCTCCTCCTTCCTCACCCCGCCCCTCACCTCCACAATCTCCTCACCGCCCACAAACACCGTGCACGAATACTCCACGCGCATTTCTCCATCCCCCTCGATTTTCTCCCGCCGCAAAACATACCTGACCTTCTCCAGATCCGCCACCACCCCCAGCTCCTCCTTCGGATGCATGATCCGCACCCCCTCGTTCAGAATCCGTCGCATATACCGGAGCACCCCCATCCGTTCCAAAAGCCGCGTGCACGCATCCATCGAGCCGCTATCGATCCACACCGCGCCCAGCAAACTCTCAATCATATCGGAGAAGAATTTGCGCGCGTCCAATCGCGAGAGTAGGGCCCAGGGGAACTTATCTCCCGTGTAGATGACGTGGAGAATCTGTTCGCGGAGTTGCGCATGTCGAGCCAGTGCTTCTTGTTGGTAGATGGAGAAGGAAATGCTGGAATGTCGGAGGAAATTGACTAGGGAGACTCGGCGTCGCGTGTGGGTTTCGTGGAGTCGGCCATCGTCTCCTTGGGAAAAATTGGTGACGTTTTGTTCGATACTCATTTCCATGCAGAGGAAGGCGAGGAAATCTGCGTTGACGAGTGCGGAGCGCAAGAGATGCATGTGGAAGTGCGAGAGTTCCGTGTCGTGAGACCACATGGCGGTGACAATGATGTTGTCGAGGATAGAATCGCCGAGGAATTCGAGACGGTCGAGGGATTGCGTGCCGCTGAAGTAAGAGGGATGCGTCATGGCTTCCATGAGGAGTGACTTTTTGGTAAAAGTGTATGCAAGGATTTGTTCGATGGGGTGAAGATTTACGGGTAGATCAAGATTGTCTGGAGCTCGTTGATAGAGTGACATCTGTCGAGTCTCCAAAGGGAGCCAGTCGAGTTCCGGGAAAAATAGTTGCAGAGACTTAAGGGCTTTCGGAATGCCGCCATCGACCATGCATGTGCCGATGAGTGCTTCCACGACATCGGAAAGAATTTTAGAGGACATTTGCCTTGTTTTTGGTTCTGTAACGCCCATATCTTCGACGTACATTGGACGCCATTTGGCACCCGTGAACTTCTTGGTCAATATGTACTCATCCAGACCGAGTTCAACCGCCGCTCTTGATGAACGTGAATTGGACACGACACGATCCTTCTTGGCTGACAAATATCCTTCATGCCAAGTTGGATACTCTGCCAGCAATTGTATCGAGGTGCACATTTTTAAAATGGAGTCGCCTAAAAACTCGAGACGTTGATAGTTCGAGTCTAATGAGTAACCAGCATGTGTGATAGCGGTCTGAACGAGGCTCCGGTCGCTGATCTCGAGATCCTTGAGGATATTTCTGGATAGACGATCTACGACAAGTTGCACCTCAATGTGGTGTGTGATGGAAGGAATCATCATGCCGAACTGAGACAACTGTGCAGGCATTACATCTTGCACACATATTGAAGCAGGTACGACATAAGAGAATTGTTTTGAAGATGACGAGGGATTTTCGTTTTGTACCCTATGCAAGAAGTCGGCACGACGGCTTACTGGGACCACCGCCAGATGTGGGACATCTTCCGGCGCATCTAGGTAGTCCAAGTAAGGCTTCTTGACTTGATTGATTGGTGGCTTGCTGGGTAACCATTTCTCAAAAAGGTAGGGCGATTCTAATTTATCCATCTCCCTGACAAAACCTGTGTGAGTAATAGGGCTATTAGGCTCAACTGGAAGAAAACCTGAATTGAGTGAGCCCGTAGTTTGATGCAAGATAAATTGCAAAACTGTTCGACTTGACTGGATATGAAATCTATGGCTAAAACTTGATAATAGTAGATTGGTATCGTTCAACGCCTGTGCCAACATATTCTCGCTGGTGCCGATCTCGATATCATTTGAAAAGTCAACTGAGAACTCCGTGGCAGCATCCCAATAAAGTTTTAATGGGGGTATCGCTGGTGGCTCCATGGGAAGGCAAAGTTCCAACTTCATTCCATTAAAGCTCATAGCCGATGTGCGAACGATTCCAGCATGGTGTTCTGCCTCTTGCCATGCTCTAGCAATATCAAGCCATGGATTTAATCTCTCCTTCACCTTCAGGATAGATGCACGACTATCCACGGGCTTTGAAGTCAATTCATCGATGACTTTGTCGTGCACCATCAGAGGTAGTAAGTTTTCATTTACTAAGCCCCCCCTGTATAATGCAACATACGCCTCAAATGCTGCATCCTTTGCAGCTGATTTCTCGCTCAACCAAGATCTGCGGCTTTCATGGACCCGCAGAGTTTCAGAAACGGATCCAGGCAGGATGACCTTTGCCCGAATATATTCAGATCCTGGATCGGAGGAATAAATAAAATCTGGCCTAAGATCAACAAAGTCTTTTGTTGTCAAGACTGAACAGAAATGATATAGATGTGCTAAAGCACTTTCAAGATCTAATTGAGCACCAGTTCTTTCTACTCGCAAGACCCTGCCATCATTTGAGTGCTCATCAGCTGTTTCAATTTCGTAGATATGCTGTAGTTCTCGCATCTCCTTTTCGTACTCCTCTCGCATATTTTGTTCAAGCTCGTGCCAATCTATCACTTTATCACCTAAAGCATCAAGAAGAATCAGCTTGGAATCTTGCTGTCTCGCTCTCCCTCGTCTCTGTATGAACGATTTGAGGTTTGCTGGTTTGCTATATCATCAGGGGTCAGTGATTGCCTTTGAAAAGACCTTTCTCGGGTATGATGCGGTGCCAAAGCTACATGGGAAAATGAAGAGGATGGGGAAGAGGAAACATTTAGACGCAGCGCCTAGGAGTGAGGAGTTAGGAACCTCATTTAACTTACCTAAAGCATATTACTAAATTACAGGCACGAACATCAATTCCCTCTTCTAGCACATTTGTAGCTATAAGGATATCGATCTTTCCACGCTTGAAGCGCGACAAAGTGTCTTTTTGTTGGCCCAGATCGACAAGCTCTCCTATTTTGTCTGTACTATTGCTATGCGAGGATGTACCGACCATGGTTCCAATCTTAAAAAGCTCTTTTGTCAATGGGTGGTGCGATAATAGATGGGCTAGCACAGAGACCGTGGCTCTTTCTCTGACAAATATGATAGCGGAAAAGGGAGGCTTCTGTTGCACAAGTATTTCTAGTAGCTTTGCGACCTTGTTGGAAATTTTGTCTGTGACTGAGAGAAGTGATGAAGAGATTTCGACTTCTCTAAGAGCCTTGGCAATATATAGCTTCTCGAGAGTCGGTAAATCCATAACCGTGAAGATATCTCTTGCCGACATTGCTTTCAAGTATTTACTCACTACTGCTGAGATATAGTAATCTGCAGCCCATGAGCCTAGCTCAACAAGAATGACCTCGTTACTAGTTTTGTAGATTGAATTCAATTGAATTTGGCTATATGTTTTGAAGCTCTTGAGTACTTTTTCCAGCTCACGCTGACTTTTTTCGCTCTCGCTGCGCTTAAGTGTTAAAACATAGGGATCTTCGATAATATTGAGACCTTGCACAATCTTTCTCAGGCTTGCCATGGTTTCCGTCGTGATGTCTGTCAGCTCTGGGGTATAACCGATGATAGATAAAATTGGCAACTTTACTCGAAGTCGAAGGTCTGCTTGATGGATTTTTGGGGTGCAGCAAACAGCGTCCAAAGTCTCTTCGATATCACTCAAAGATCGTGGACTGGATCTCATGACCGGGCTGGCTGAAAGGCCCAGGATGTGGGGAACTGGGGATATCGACTTGTATGGGTGATAGAAAGATTTCATAATCTTAGCTCCTGGAGCTTTATTCAGACAATTGTGTGCTACAATAATTTAGCAGAGTTCGTGGAAATGTCTTGTTCATAGTAGTGACGTGCTTGATACTCACCTTCATCGAAAACAATCAAGGACAGACGCTCCATGCGTACGAATCCGTGTGTAAGAGCATCCAAAAGAACTTGGTAGGGAGATACGACTACCTTGACGCCCTTCAAGATCGCATCCCACTGTCTTTGTTCTGTCCATCGATCCACGTCATCAGCACCAACAAGCAGTTTAATCAAAACCGAGGGGATATTCAGCTGGAGATATTCATGGTGCTGAGAACAGAGCGCAACAGTAGGCGCAAGAAACCATATCATCTGCAATATCAAAATCAGGAAAAGAAAAATGAGGAATTACAACTTTCTTCCTACCTTGTCTGGTTTCATCCGCTCAAGTTCCGCTAGCATTCGAAGAACGGCCCTAAATCATCGAATGGTCAAATTTCAACAAGCTTCTGGAAGAAGATATGTAGACTACCCTGTACTGGCACTTGGCCTTTAAAGACCTGGTCGACAGTACAACGGCTAGCACTCGATCTCCTCTGAACCTGTTCCAGTTTTGACTCCAAGAAAAGAACTTACACATGTGTTTTGCCACTTCCTGTATCCATCTACGACTTTCAGCATGGTAGTACCACTTCCACTTCCCACTAATACTATAAGACAAACTTACCGCAACGATGACATTCCTTTTCAAACTTTCTTCCAACATTTCCAGTTGGTATGTTCGCGGTGTTACGATCACATTCTCTCCCCTCTCCCCTACACTAATATCACCATCATCCTCATCTTCGACACTCGACACTGAAGAGCTACTACATAAGTCCTCTACACTCTCGCTAAGCCCTCTCTCAGACGTCAAAGCATTCAAATCCCCTTCAATTTCATGTCCATCATTGACAAGGCTACCACCAATATCCGAGTCGGTCTCAAGGTCTGAAGTATATTCCATGACCCTAAAACAGTTCGAAGAACGAAAACGATTAGATAAACTATAAAACCTAACAGTAAGCGACGGTTTGTGGAGGAACGACGTGGGTTTGAGAGATAATGAGGCGTGGTTGCGAGGCGTCTGTCTTTGCGATCGGGGTTTCTTGTTTCCGCGTAAGGTTACATTTGTAGACTTTCATTTGTCATTTTTAGATTTGTACATGATTCACCACGTTCAATAAGAAACATTGAAATATACCTGTAGCCAAAGAGCAAAGTTTGATGATGGTCGGCTGACTAATCTAGGTGGGCAGCTAGTGAGTATCACCATTAACCTTATGTTAGTTCTAGTTTAAGTACAAGAAACATAAAAAGGTGTCCAAGTATTGTACTCATAGAAATGTATAGTCTGAAAGTATTTGAGAAAGTGAATGAGTTCTTTCAACCCAATTTGACGATTGGAATGTACCTCATCAACAGAAAACCGGCGTTTTCAAAATAATATGCTTTTATTGAGTGTTAAGTAGGTATCTAGGTGCGGTAAAGAGTTCAAATCCCCTAATTTTCAAGGACGAAGGTTGTCCTCGTCGATTGTGACCAGATATCCCCTCGCCCAAGACTATCGTTCTAATGCTATTTATGCTTCGATACTATATGCTTCTTCAACAGCCTCCACATCTCTCCCGACCCAAAAGCTTCTCGGCATCTTTAACACCTTTTGTACATTCTTCTCCTAAGTCAATGACCGCCTTTATTAAGTCGTGGTTGATCTTTTCGTTTACGACACTATCCTTCTTATAATCCTCATGACCCGCAACGAAATTCCTTATCCATTTCGCTGCTGTCCACAATCTTCCGTCTGCCCTTTTTCTGATCAAATCCAAATAAGAGGCTAGCTCACATCTGGTCTGTACATCGATATTGACACTGTCAAGATATGACTCGACCAATGGTATTATGCCTGGGAAATTATTCTCTGAATCACTCTTGCTACCGTTCATGATTTCGTCGATGGACATAGGCGCATATTCATCTTCTACGGGGCCAGATGGTGTAGGTGGCCTTGAAATACTAAGCGGAGTGTTTGTACCCGACGCTCTACCCGACGCTCCACCATTCGAGGAATAAGGTCGCGGCGCACGAGTTGGAAATGGGTTCTTTCGAAAATAAAACTTCTCTTTCAAGACTGCATCTCGTGCATGTGCCGTTTCCATATTCTCACTTACTTTAGTGATAGGTATGTAAAAATTGAGGTCGAAGGAGAGGATGGCTCGTGTGATTAGCACAATGAATACTGAAAAGGCAGCGTTTTCAAAATCGGTGATTTGGATCTCCATTGGCCTAAATTCTACTCTCCAACCAATGTCGTTTCCTGTTGGCGGCGGCTTAAAACGCATGTGTTGCCAATTGGTTGACTGAAGGTTCTCGAAATGGTCCGTCTTCGATAGGTCAAGTTCTTTCAAATCTTCAGCAAAGACGACAATCGGATCCCGAATGAAAAGATGTGCAAAGTGAGTAGCTAATCGGTCATCCATGCCTCCATTCATAAGCTCTTGTTTGACATCAGGATCGGCTACAAGGTCTGGATCCAAGTACTCTTTGCGTAATCGCGAATCTTCCGAAATGTACGTAGAATTGGAGGCATAACGTGACTTGGGTATGCGCCATCGATCATGTAACAAGGGCTTTCAGAATTAGCGTTGTGCGCGTATCAAGTATATCTTCACTGACCTTCTCACCCAACTCTTCTGGAGTTCGATCGTCTACAGCCCGACTGATTTGATTCCATCGAACATCCGTGTCGGCTAAGAAGCCCTTGTAGACTGGAGTTGCTGCAGTTAAAGCGAGGAGAATCGGAGCCAAGGGACTTAATTGATCATACATTCGTCGCCCTTCGGTAATATTTTTGGCTTGAAAGGTAATTTGCAAACAACAGCTGCCCATGCCAAAAGCCATTGCGTCCATATGAATAAAATTGTCAGGAGCAGCACCATTCCGGACATCATCGTCCTCTGGCCAATTATGCAAGTCGTAATTGACAGTCGGATCCTTCCAAGGCCATGGAGTGTTTTCATCTCTGAATACTGGTACATTTACCTGAACCTTGCGGCCTCTTCTTGCACGAATATTAGCTGCCAGAGTAGGAAATCGAATGTGTGGATTAGCAATCTCATCGGGAACGAATTGTGACCGCAACTTTTCTCCAGAAGGCGGGAAGGAAGGGGATGTAAATACGCCGGGTGATCCCAACCGTGGATAAGTTGTCAAAGTAATTGGATACTCTTCAGCATTCATATGCTCTTTAGCAAGCTTACGCCTTCATATCATCAGCTCCAAAGACTCGCTTTCAAGTTTGTACAACACACCTCCACTTCATGTTAGGTTCGACGTCTAATAAGTCCTTGAACCCAATTCCCCAGGGTCTTCCAGGCGTAGCTTCAAGCATAAATCGTCCGAATTCGGGGTGGAAAACCGGTAATGCGCCACCCCTTGAGACTGTTAGCGCCGCCTCTTAACTTTATCTGATAGGCCCACCTGGTTTTAGTGAGGTCTTGTAATGCTGGTACGCATCCTCCATTCGTACGCAATTCCTCATCTTGCGCCAATGCAGTCAGGATATCTGCCTGCCTCAAGGACAAGGTTACTTTCTCAGTATCGTCTTTGTAGTTCACAACCAAATATTCAACCTGAAAGGGTTTTAGCGATACAGTCCTCCATCCATGAATGCATATCTGCTGACCTCGTCACCCCATAGCAGGGCATCTCGCTCTTTTCCTTTCGCCCGATTCCATATCGCTAGTAGTTGCTATGTCGAATCCTATGAGCAAAGTCTACCATTATGTTCCCAGCCTTCCGAGCCCTACCTGTATGCCCCATTCCCTGACTATTTGTGCATTCTGTTTAGCTTCCGGCCACTCAAGTGGTGTTCCTAACGCACTTATAACACATATTAGCATTGATTGGATGTTGAGTATTTTGCTGCATATACTTACAGAAGACCCATATCTCAAGACTCGAATGATACACAGGAAGTTTGTCAGGATAGTGGAAATTCGCAATTGATTGCCAATGCGCTGCGATATTTCTTATATCCAGGACTCGATGCCCCCACTTTGTACGGCGTTATCACAGCTTCATGATCCCCTCAATCCCTATCGGTTGTAAGATCTAACAATATCGGACTCGAAATCTGCCCGTAGAGAAAAGTATACAATGGCCTCTTTCTCCTCATTGATGCTTCCAACAGACGTTCCAAAGAAAAACTCGACAGTAAGACCAATTTAGCGTACGATGTATTTGTAAGGCTGTTTACTAATTGTGATGGTACAGTGGGGTGTTGGTCTCGAACTCTGAGCAGGTGCGCTGCTGCTGCGTGGATAGCGCGAGCCTTGATGGTGGCTAGTGAATGTGGCTGATATGTCGAACAAACTCAAGATTGATCACGTTAAAATCAAAAATGATTCACGCACGCACGCTTCTGACTACGGCACCGTCGACTCCCTCTTAAATACCATTTGATACTCGTACCACTTTGTCATTTATGTCTCTACTCAGTAGAAACTATGCTGCCGGACATTGGTAAAATGCACTTTTGATTCGACTCTCAAACACCACACTTGACATTACAATTCTTCCTTGGGCCGATATTAACATGATGGAGACGATTTACTGAGATTCAAGCCCAAGTCGAGATTCCCGAAGTACGGGCTCTACGAGTGGCCATTCAGTTCGTAGCTATCAAGTAATAGCTGTCATTCTTCGGCCTTTCGTCAAGGCATCGATATGATGATGCTACAATATAGATTATCAAATGTTTCTTTGGAATTCATGCTAGACTTCTTCTATGCCTTCCAACCAAGGATGTAGAATGGCGGAGATTTCACCTTATATTATGAATTAGACTATAAATGCCACGTCTGATCTTACAATTGTTCTATTTCCCATGCGAGTGCTTGACTACAGAGTAGAGCTTTTTTCATGACATCATACACGAACATCCGTTAGAGTGTACAGTACGGCGTATATGGTTGTTCTAGAAAATAGGGGCCAATATTGATCCTCTTCATAGACAACCCGTCAGTCTCAGTAGGCAATCCATGCCAAGTATGGTACCATGGGAAATCCTGGGGAAATTGATATATAGAGAGATACACATAGTCAACTAGCAATAACCAAAATCATAAGACAAATTATCTTGGTCCGTTCATTCATTAGTTCAATGATCTAAAGCACTGAGCCCCGCGAATGTTAGTTTCATCTTTCGATATAGTCGAATCGTCATTTCAACGTCGAGTTTCATTCTACCTTGGAACGACTACTTAGTATCCACAGTATTGTCGCTCGAGCAGTCTCTACATTGCATCTAATTACTTGTTGTAGTGCAATGGGTCCGTATTTGTAAAGGCACGACAAAGTTATTTTCACACTTAAAAGTTTCAGCTCATATGCTTCTAGTCGAATGTACATTGGCAGCAACCCACGTCGCTTTTTGGTAATCGCCACGGGCATTGCTAGTAACATCCGAAGGTTGTCTCTCATAAGAATTTGTTTAAGGGAGACGCTTCATCACTGGCCCTGTCGCATGTTCATGAAACGCGCTTCAGAAAGCCTAACCTTAATTGATAAAAAGTAGTTCGTTTTATGCAATCAACAACAACTTCGTAAACTCCACATCATTACTGGCTTTAGCATCGGGCTTTTGGTTATCCAGACTCAGAAAGGCATCTGAAGATGTCTCATACAGCTATAATCTAGGTGTTTGACAGCATCTAGTATGCACGAAAGCTACCAGTCTGGTAGGCTTAAGTGTATCCACGATTATAGTGCTCAAAGTAAACCAGATAATCGACGCTTTCCAGGCTACTTTCCTCTGCCAAATCGTCTCCTTGACAATTACGTCTAAATGATCTCGATTTCTTGAAGAATGGATTGCTTGACAGTGTACAACCAGTTGCAAGTAAGCACCAAGATGAGAAGGAGTTGAAGTCTCGGAAGGCAGCATCATTAGTTTCAAAAAGTGTTAGATTGAACCGAACTCATTGCCCAAGCTACCCAGGGCAATGAAAGATGGGTAGCTAGAGATTCCGTGGGTATATTCATGCCTTCTCTCTAAATCGTTAAGAGTGCTCTCAGGTTGCTAGTCGTCAATTGCCTTAGAGCCAGTGTAAAGAATGAATGTAGGACACGATCCAAATATATACATTACGATGATAAATCAAATCCGCACTGTTTAACAATGGAGACATCAATTATTCTGGTCGAAGTCTTAGATCTGAGACAAACGATCTAAGACATGAAGAGTCAATCAACTTTTAGGCGAGCGAACCTTCAAAGTATCACCAGTACTACATGAATATCTAGTACAATCTAGAAATGTATCTACACAATCTCGAGATTAGGAGCATTCAAGGACCCAGAGGAATCGAAGACAACCGAACTAAGAAAACTGTCTAAACATGTGCAATGTAACATCTCTTACCAGATATTATACTAACATTTGGAGCGATCAAGTTGTACGATTCAGATACACTGTATACTATCATGAATCATAGAATCGTCAGAGGTGGAGATCAATGACCAGAAAATGCTCGACGCTCAGCCAGACTGCTTCTGGCAGCTACAACTGAGCCTCGGAGAATAAATTCGGATCTTCCTATGTATTGGCTTTGACGCAACCGCCCGATGTATGCACCGGGGGGTTCTATACATGATTTAAAGCAAATTCCGGATCTCCGAGAATAATCTACTACATCTATCAAAGTAGATCGTGAGCATGTTTTATTACTCATCTTAATCTTCTCAGATCACCACCCGTATCTCTGTACAACGCCAAGCGGCACAAACTCAGATTCCCGATCTCAAAGTCTTCCGAAGTCTCCCAAATTTCACCGACACGTGTTCCCACCTGATGCAGATTGCCGGCTTCGCACCTAACCGTCTCTACACATACGATAAACCTCGTGTTCATCTGCATCTGCACCTGCACTTAGGGAGCCTACAGAATCACGTTTAATTTCCTGCAGTTACAGAGCATATTCAGGAGTGCAGTTATCATACGCAAGTGTGTGTGTAGTCTCTAGTGTACTGTACTTTACATAGCTTCGCTGCGTGTGGCTTATCCAGGTAGATATGCACAGCTACGGTGTATGTTGTGTGCCTTCACATGCGAAACCCTAATCTCTTTTTGTTTCGTGTTTTATCGCACTTGAACTTAGTAAGAGTCCCATCAAAGAGATTTGGTTGGTAATTGCTCGAGTGTAAAGTGCAAAGGAATTGTCGTAGCTATACGTATTTCCATGGAATCTTCCTTTTCCACTAGCCCTATTTATTTCCTATGTGGTCCAGATGAATCAATTGTGAACACAAAACCCAAGATTTTTAATTTTATGGCTCTCCTTTATCACAAGCCAATTTAACCCTCCACAACATATTTTCTCATTGGCATTCACCTTACTACCCCTCACCTATTTTCCTTAACCCTACTGGATCATCTCACAACATTGAAACACAACACATACCTCATACAAAATCTTTCTCCGATCCGATCGATCCCACATACATCAAAAAGATAAACCTTTCTCGCCTCTCCGTTTCTGCAGCCCATCATTCGGATATGCGCACATTTACCAAAGTACATACCGGCATTCTCGAAACTTAACATCACACGCACATATAAAACTGCATGTGCATCAGTCTTCAACTTGTGTACATATCAAGCATTTACTATCGTCATGAAAAATCTCTCACTTGATGCGGTGTACGCATGTCCATCTCATACTCATGTCCATCTTATACTCATGAAGCTTTCTCGTTTTAATATAGGAATGTCACTCAAGTAACACAGTCATGACCCCTTGATAAAGACTGGTCTCAGTCAGAATGTTCTACTCTTGACTGGCTAAGTATGCTTGTACGTCCAAGTGGTTTTGGAACGTCAGATCAGAGATCTATATGTTTACCAATACGTATTCATTTGGTAAACACACAGCGTCTGACAATCAAGAATCTGCACGATGATGCTATTCAGTATACAAGTTCTACTTCGATCATCTCCATCAATTGTGCCCATTAATCGTAAAAATTCAGATGCATAGTTGCACACAAGTAGAATTTCCCTCACAGTTGAGCAATTGTAATGCCTCTTACAAAGCCTCCAAGTATCTAGGTACCACTACACTTCATTGCGCTCGAACTCCCTAATGATATCGTAGCCATACATTCTCACCATACCGTACAGTTCAAAAAGTGACGTGACGTAGTATTCAAGCCCAATCTCCAATCAAAATGTACACATCCATCTTCATTTCCCCTAGAAAAATTGCAGAAACCAACCATGGTAGCGCATGTAGGTCACAAATCATATCCATATACGGTACCAACAGCATAGTAATGACACTCCGTGTGTCCCAAAGAAGTTTTGTGCCGCCCCCGTCCACCCCTTCCCCGTCCCAATTCTCGATCTCCACCCCCCTCGTCCACACGTGATCACTCTCCAAACCAGCACCGCCATCTTACCTTTCCCAATTGCACAAGGTCATGATATTCTTCTTCCTCTTCTTCTTCTCCTAGCAAACAAGCTAGTCCACACACATACACATACACACATGCCACTCGGCGAAATTCCATGTACGCCAGCACCAAGGAACCCAGAACAGGACAGGACAGGACCCGCCGCTTTGGTCCTGTCCTCCGACTGTGGGCTCCAATTTTTTGTGCTCATGATACGCACATCCCCCAACGCCTCAAAAGGATCGATCTGTAGGCCTGTCTCACATATGCTCACGATCGAGGTCCAGGAGTATGATTACCCGCCTGAAAAGATACAAGATACCGACCCGCCTTACCTTCCCATACACAAAGATTTCAAATCAAAACTCATAATACAACACAACACAACACAACACAATACAGCGCACAGCGCATAGTGCATACGCACAAAAAGAAATGGATGAGGCAGCGGAAAAAATTTGTAGATATTATCTTAATTTCTTTCATTGCCGTCTTGGTCTTGCTCCATCAGAATGCTAGCTCCTGATTTATCCCAGCCTATTTGTTCCATTGTAACTAGATTCTAGAAATATTTGTACGCCACGAAGACCATTTACGATCCGTGGACCATTCATCTGACAAGTAAATAAGAGCTTAGGATCAGAGTTAGATCAGATCAGATTCAGATGCAAGATCACCCGTCCCTTCCGTGCCCTTCTAGACAGCCACTTCTACGTTGTGCCTCCGAGCAACGTCCGTTGAAATGCATGCCTGCTTGCTTGATTTGTATCCTCCCCCCCTGCTACCGAATCTCACAATCCTTGGATTATCCAACCCAGCCTATTCCACAATGTGCATCCTTCCTTGGCTTTGTTCCCGCCCTCCATCAATGTAAGCCCAGCCCAACCCTAATGAATGTACCTAGATATCCCGCATAATGAATCTCCTGAAAAGAAATTCAATTACATACAATGCCCGTCTCCAGAAATCGAGTGCCCAAAATCATAAATTGTAGAAAAGATCAGCGATTGGTATAAAAATGGTATAAAATGGTATAAAAAGATATCCAGCCTGAATCCAGATCCCACGATCCGAGCTATTCACATATTTCAGTGCTACTCAAAAATCCACATCTGGCAAGTGGGAATATAAAAAAACGCCATCTCATGCAGATGCCAAACAAGAGTCTCAAAACTCTTTAATGTGCCCATAGCCGTAGCTATTAAAATCAAAATGTAACGCCTAGAAGCAAAATTTCCACATGCTTCCGCTACCAAAACGAATTAAAAGCCTTTCTTTGAACGTAAGTACCAATATGCCAAAATGCCCCTGGTATGCGTGACCCTCGAACAAAACCAATATGTGTTCTCTACGCCTTAAAAGACGTGCGATTATGCGACTTTTCCTATTCCCATGATCCTCCGATCATAACTCTCCGTAACTCCATGATGACGATCGCGAGAGATCTTCATGCTCTGTAACGTTGAATACTTTATACATTAGATTGTGCTTTGGTAATATACCTTGCACGTAGTAGGCACTGCTGAATCGATTATGACCGTGGTGAATGATCCTCCGAAGATTTGGGTCGAAGTGATGATCCGGCGGAACCTTGTGACTGCTTCATCGTGTTTTTGCGGGTGAGTTTCGCATAATGTAACCCGCATGCGTTGCAAAGAGTACGGGCTCCATCTGGCCCCCTTCTCCATTCGGGAGTCTCTGCTCTGTTGCAGCTGTGACATCTGCCTGGTGGAGCAGCGCGCTGTTCAGTTGTTAGAAAGTTCTGTAGACAAAATTGGATAGGTACATACTCCTCGACGTTTTTTGTTATCCGGTCCAGCAAAATTTTGATGGTGTCTATCATCGCCATAAGTGCTCTCATCATCGTAATCCGTAGCTAATCTGGCACCGCGAGATTGTTCGTCGGCTGCATGCTGCTGCTGTACGGCAGTATCCAACATGCGGTGAAGGCAAGATACAACTCGATTGCCATGAACCAGCATCTCTTCAATAGCCCTGCGATCGGGTGACCTTTCCGGAATTGCAATGTGAGAGCGTGGTTGTTCTTGACTTATGGCGTGGAAATGACGTGACCAATCCTGTAAAGCAGTGCTAGAAACGTTGATCTTTGATCGATTGGTTAGTGAATTTGACTAGAAGTTAAAATAGTGGGGGGGACCAACTTGAGCTAAATTATTATCAACGTCCCACACCTCAAGTTGTCGCTTTAAACCTTGATTGAATGGCTCAGCTTGAGTTTTATAATTCTTGTACCCGCTCCCTCCTAAATCTCTCTCATCTCGTGGTGTATAAGGTGGTTGAGGGTAACCTTGCCCATGTGGTGGGGGATGAGAGGGGTGAATCGGTTGTACTGGAGCAATTGCATATGGATGTTGATTGTGCAAAGGAGATGGCTGACCATAATCATTCATCTGCCTCTCGACAAACCTTTCACTGGCTCTCGGCTCCTGTTCATATCTAGGAGCCTCGTATCTGGGCGCTGCGTAAGAGCTGGCGGGTGGAGGTTGTGGGATTGAAGGATGCAACAATAATGGCCTCTTCGGTTCAGCGAAGTTCCTTGAATCCAAATCTGGGCGTGAGAAAGGGGGTGGTTGAATAGGCAGCGGAGGTGAAGGCTGCCGCGATTGGGATGATTGAAATCCTCCGCCAGGCTCATGTGTTCGTGGTGGTGGCAGCCCTTGCGATTGCGTGTAATGATTCTGCGGATGCGACGGCGGTGCAGAGGCGGATACAGGTGAAGCATAAGGACCTGGCTTGGCAGAAGCGCTGCTTAGAGCTTCCTGTATCGATGGTAAAGATTGCCGATGGGCGTTGGTCTGCAATGGATGCGGGTGCGCTTTGTCATTCGACGTCCTCCGCGACTCTGGAGGAGATATTAAGCCGCTATGCAGAGCACTGGGCCATCCTGCCGAGTATGGTGCACTATTTGAGTAGTGAGCGGACGCAGGACTGGCATTTGTTGGTGCAGCCATTGAGTTTGATTGTATATATCTCGTGTCGGTATTTATACGCTCGATATGTTCACGATTCATGATGGAGAGGATGCCACTAATATTATATGAATGTCAGCTTGTGTTGGGTTGAACTTGCATTAGCTTGAACAGAATGCAGTGGCCTTGATGAAACAAGATAAACTGACCTTGACCTACTGCCACTTTCCGCACCCTCCATTGCAAGATCTGGAATTATTTCACTCGAATCTGAACAGATTAGATGCTCGGGAACATGCGTGGAATGATATCGTGCTCTTCCGGTTCCGACGTTTGTGCTATCGTAACACCTATTCACCTAAGCATATGCGAATCTCCCTCAGCTCGAGTATTCAAGTACTATTTCTTTGGTGTTGCTTGAGTACTGGCCGGAATGCTAATTGATTATGAGAAGAAGAGGAAGAACGGTTGATTGGTGTGCGGCTGAAAGGAAAAATTCGAGTCTTCCAGATTGCTCTAGCTAAAATCTGACGACCGAGGATCGAATTATCAAAGAAGATGAACTTGTGTTTTATGGGTCGTGGCTATGTATATACACTCGATCGATTGCTGTCGACTGTCCTATCAAAGGTCTCAAAGTGAGGCAATCGATGCGTTACCCGAGTGGGACTTTTGGGCCCTTTTGTGTATGTATATGATTTTGGGCGGCGAAAATGGTGAGAACGTTCAGCAGGTTCGTTCCCAAGGTTTGAATTGAGCGCGGCTATCCCGATATGATTATTCGATCGGAATGAGGCTGCATTACACAGAGGGGAAATTGGAGGGGAAAAGCCTGTCTAATTCTAGTGAGACTTTTGTTTTCGATCTGAATCAGAAGTTTTCTGTAGCTATATAGGGTTTCAAAATCCAGATAAAAGCTTTAGGACCCTGGACCAAAGGCGAAATTTAATCCAATGGACTGTGTGCCCGTATTTATCGGGTTGAAAGTAAAAATTTCAAGTACAAGATATGCAAAATCGTATGGTATGTTTCGTGAGCAAAGATTAAGATCAATGTTTTTCGATGATGTTGAAGGAATGGGAGGAGTGGAGGAAGGAAGAGAGCAGTAGGCTGTAACAGTATGAGGGCTGCTTGCTTCAACTTATTGCTCGATTAGGGGTTTGCTCGGTGTAAAAGGTTGTGGAAGTGTGGATGGAGGAACGAGGTACACAACAGGGCAGGTGAGCTTCTCGAAGTTTGGTAAGGCAAATGATAGGATAATGATAGGAGCAAGAGATAAGAAGTACAAAGATTGTCAAGCCAGCAAAGACAAAAGAAGTAGGTGAGAATGTATACTCGTAGATGATATAATGAATCGAGTTTTGTTTGAACTGCTGAATAAGAAATAATTTGCAAATCGTGAGAAGAGTCGGACTAATTGTAGTCGTAGTCGCAGTTGTGACTAGTAAGTAATGTTAGTGGAGCGGGATGAGTGGGAGGAAGCGGCAGCATGGTGCTGTGCTACTCTGTAACTACAAACTTTTGATAGTGGATTCGAGCCGTCAGTTGTCAGGCTAGTGATAGTTTAGCTTTGAGATTCTTAGCCCGATAGAGCTAGTTCAAGGGAGGTGATCTTTTTAGGTTCCGGTACTTCGACTTGGTCGTGAATTCTTTTTTAGGTTCGACTCTATGAGATGGACATTCTCTTGGCTAAACAATTGTGATAATAAGAATGGATGGGATCGAAGATTAGGAAGATACAGAGTTGTAGCTAAGGCAAACCCAAACCGTCGGCTAGGATTAAGGTAATAGCGGTAAAGCAGGAAAGAATAAGGCACTATTTATTGACCAGGGAGATGAGTGGGTGGGTATGGATCATATTCGATGGCCATTTATTAATATCATGATGTATTGCAGGCAGAGTCTGCTAACCAGCAGCTAGTCAGAGAGAAAGTCTGTATAGAGTAATTCGTATTCTCATGGCTGAATTAACCCTACAAGTCTGCATCTATCTGTATCTCGATACCAAATCTCAGTTAAATCTCAGGTGGGCCGTTGTCTAATATGAACGAATGAGGATCTAAAATCCGAATATCTTTTGACCAGACGAGGGGCAAGCTAATCTTGAGATTTGCGAGTTTACGATGAGCCAGTAGGGATGATAAATACGATGCGTGGATGTGGCAGACTTGCATATCCTTGCACACGTTTGCCATGGGTCGGTCCATATTGTTAATATGGATCTCCAAAGCGATGGGTATGGGTGGAGGGCCTGAGAGAGAAAAAAGATGAATGGGAGGGGTTCATTTGTGGGTCGTGGGGGGGGGGGGGAGGGGGTGAGAATGGCAGAAGAGTGATGAAACAAATCTAACTGGTAAGGGATTTGACATACAGCAAAAATGTCTTAAAGTCGGAAATGATAATGACTGTGAAAAGGTGTAGAGCTAATCAGGGCCAAGAACATCATCGCTTGTGACAAGAAAGAATGTTTAAATGGATAAAATATGCCTTAAATATCAACCCCATAGCCCCTTCATTTGTAGATTTTATTCGCGTAGGACGAACAATCAATAGCCTTATGGACAATGAATGATGTATAAAAGAATCAAGATACATTTCTCTCTAGTAAATCTATCACCTCAAAGTTATATTAATTATATAATAACTTTATGGGGTAGGATTGAATCTATCATAGTGCTTAAGACTAGAATATTTAACGATGAAGTCCGATCTGATGTCGGCGAGGTAGATCGATCTATGGACCGGATTTGATATTAGACATAATGTGATAAATGGATTCAGTAGATTATACAAATTTCGTAAGATACATCTATATTCACTGTACCCAGATTTGATCGCTTACTGTTATGAACCTATGACAGCAATGGAGTAAATCCGTGGCATTTTCTAGTAGCTCAAGCTCTAGCATATCTACGTAACCAGCCAGTTACTTGTCCTACCTACCTTTATAGCACGAACCGTTGGGAACAAAATCAAATCTCCAGAGAAGTCCCCCGTATCACATCGCCGAGACCATCACTAAGATCTGTACTTCTGGGGGGGGCACTCAGGGGTGCATCGCCAGTTTTATCATTTACGAAATACTTGCACATATACTGGTACATCTCTTCACATTATTACCTATCTTGAATCTCCATTTTACTTGCAATAATCCTGTCGCCATTTAAAGTTTCCCGATCGTTACCAACCTGTAACCCGCTAGTCGCTACAAGCTGTAATTTCTCCAGTACAAGATGGATCAACCATTAATTCGTGGCTGGCCCCAGCAAATAACCTGGACTAATGCACTAGATCGGGACCCTGGATGATGCACTCTCTTTTCTTGTCTTACAATTACTCTGGCTGTTCTTCGTGGCCGTCTCTCGATCAAATGGAAAGTCACGTAAGCATGATACACACCTACATCTGTTGCATCGTACAGCAAGCAGTACGGGTATTTTATATCGTTGGCATTATTGTCTATGGAATTTCAAAATCCCTACATCTCCTGCTGCACCACGTGCAGTATCCAGATACGCGGCCATACATTTGAGATCGTGTTACTGGCATTGCTGTACACTGTACAGTAACTTTTCCTGTTTCTCTCCACTTCAATGCGTACCGTACCGTATTCTGTTCAACCTTTCATGAGTGTCTTTACCTACTAATCCAATAGGCAGCCTTTGCATAATCCCGAATCAATTGCTGATGGACAAATCACCAAAGTGCTTGCTTGTTATTTATCCTCAATCTGCATAATCTACAGCTTGTCCTCCGTATTGTGCTACCAACTTCATTTTCATCATAGATTCGGGTAGTCGCCATATCTTGTGGCAACTTGTCGCCCTCATCATTGTCACGGAACACGGACGCGGCGCTTTTGCCAACTCCATTTAATCTTGCTCATCTTACCTTCTTCTATTGTTGCAAAAGCTAGAAGGACGATTCTTTTCCTTCACGTAGTCAGTCAGATGTCTAGAATAAAATATTTGTTCTCTCAGATTCTAAATCCTTGATTGAGGAGCACATGGTGGCTCGACCCCTTTAGGCCGAAATCTCCCCAAACCTCCTAAGTCTATTATCAATTACTAGGCTAAGGGTCTCGAGAGGTCAATCTCTACAAGGCTACACGGCAGATCACTCCCCTTTTATCGTATCGTAACTTTTGATTTTTCCCTTGTAGCCATCAAGCTTTTAATGATCATGGTCTCACAGTCACAGAGGGCTTTGCTAAGAAATTGTCGGCTGATAGAGAAAGGGGATGAGGCCATAGACCCATAGCCTAGAATTCTCACCAAACCTGGAGGGCGAGTGTGGCACATTCACTAATTAACTGCAGGTTCTAGGGTGCTATACTCGCATACTCTATTACCTATTAACCTCAAAAATACTGATTGCTTCGATGAAACCTATCACGGCAGTCATAGACTCATGCATTCATGCACTGAGAAAATTTGTTTTTATTACACGTCGACCATTTTGGGACTCAAGACTGACAGCTCTTTTCCTTTGTTGGTATTCAAACACTTGATGACAGAAATTGCAGTGAAGATCTTCCCAATTAAGACATCGGCATATTTCTACCCTTGACAGTTTGGGGCCGTGGTTAACGTTGTAATGCTGTCTAATACTCCCAATTCGTCGCATCGAGGTGCTTTGCCGACGGAGATAATGCAAGTTTAGCCTCATCCTGAGCCTAAAAGTTCCCTTACCACCATGATCCAGCAGGATTTTCATTCAGCTTATTGATCCAAAAGTTGGAGGTCAAACCCTATAGTTGTGCCGCAAAGAACCCAGAATGAAAGTATGTATGAACTTTCGAGGTGGGTGTCCATATGTGCCAAAAAAAACTTTGAGCATCTCCAAGCTCAGATCTCTTGAGGATTTCTACCCGAGTAATGCTCAAGATTATTGGATATTCATTTTCTAAGCAATTTAAATCCTGGTAAATGCCTTCAGATTTCATTTTAGAATAGCCCTCGTGCAATTGTTAACCTGGAGGGTTCCAGTAAATATTTGACAGCTGCATGTTTCGGGATCCTACGCCCAAGCGATCTACGGTTCTCTTGAGTCTTGGCCAATTCTATCATTACCTTGCCGCCTGTGGAGATCTCAACGTCGACGCTCGCAGAAGGAGAAGCGCACGTATGCCCTTGGTGGATCGGTGAGCGTGATAATATTTATGGCCATCTCTGTTGGCAAGCGAACCCTAGTGGCTTGGATCAAGCGATACATCATCATACAATATGGGCGAGCGAGCCATAAAACGGCATCGAGCCCAACATCAAATCAAACAATTGAAACACTTTTCAACATTCCCAACATCAGCTAAGATCTGAAATGCTCCTGATTTTTGATACTAAATATATTATCCAAAAAAATCAATAATAAGATACATCGTGTCTACAATTATTAGTGCTGAAGATCGAAATCATATGAGGATTACTATTAGCAAGGGGGGCTAATAAGAATGGCTCAATGGGTGTTGATCCTCGGGGTGACATATTCCCCGAACACGAACTGATCTCATCGGAATGATCCAAGATTCGAATAATCTTAGCAGAAATTTCAAGTTAGACCTATCCAGATTCCAAGATTATATTTTTCCACATGGCAAGGAGGTTGTTTCATCATCGCCACGTGAATCCATGGATAAGCCTTGATATAAACGCAACGGTTTTCTTCTCTAATGACATGATTGCTAGGATTCAAAGTCTATCTATATTGTAGTATTTTTGTTTTGACTCTGAAATGTTCTCGACTTTTCTTCTCCTCATTGATGAAGACAACCCCAACGGAGCAAAGCTTCCTTGTCGAGCTTCATGATGCACAAAGACCCCCTGATCATGCACATCGTTGCACATCTCCTCAAACTTTCATTCGACTCCCCAAAATCTTAGGCCGCGTACAAGCGTCATCTATGGATGGATGACAAGGCCACTGGATCGCCGATTGATACCCTTGTGCCCCATGGACAAAGATCTAAATCCTCCCCACCGTGTCGGATCCAAAATAAAATAAAGAAAAGGGTAATTAGTCCTTGTGTCCACAACACGATGCGTACGCAGATTACACAGATTACGATCAGATTTCCGGCCAATATACATACTAATTAATACTCGCGGTAGTTTGAGAGAGAGACTATGATACGGGTAATTTGTCAAAGATTCTTCCTCCCCACCTTCTTAAGTCGATCCTGGCTCCAACATCTTCTCTTTTCTATATGTACATACTTCTTCGTTGATACCCAAATTTTGCTTGTAAGCCACGAAACTAAGATGGTGGCTTATAAGTCACGATGATGAATGGGGAATTCTCCTAGTCAAGTCAGCCACATTTATAGCTCGATTGGTGCTCTGCATCTCAAAACTTCCTCCCGAGTCTCCGTAGATGAACATACATGAAGCGTCCGATTTAGCAGGATATGGACCAGACGGACACCGAAGCTGGAAACGATACATTTTGATGCTTGGGCTCGGACGGGATCTACACCAGTTCTTACTGCAAATTGGAGAGCCCCGTCGAGGTTTCTAGGAACGGGTTTTGCAGTTGGCCCGTTTCAAAATGAACTGTTCATTCACCTGCCTTTCTCCTTAGATTTATGAAGTTCATTTTAATAGATTATCACAATTGGTCACAATTATTCCGAAGGTTTCTTAGACCCTGAGGTCTTCAGGTAGGACAGCCTCATAACTTATAAGCGCTTGAGAACGAACTCTAATACTACAAGGAGTCATCAAATAATCTATTTAAATTTCCAAAAAGTATGCTGAATTGTTGATGAAAGGAAGAAAGTCGTACGATTATTTCATATCCAAGGTTTGGAGGCGAGCGGGAGCGGGAGCGCCAACGTATGATTAAATGTTTGTTGACTCGTGAGTCTTGTCACCGTGGGCAGCAAAAGTTCTTTCCAAGATAATAGATCGTGAGATTTTCAAAAAACAAAAAAAGTCTAATCATCGGTCGATCGAGTTCATGCTTGTGCCCATTATGCTCCGTAGAAAAATAACCATTAGACCGAGTCAGTGTTCTCGCCCCCTTTCGAGTCTCCTCATCATTTGGCGTACGGATCTATTTCATTCATATCCGCCATGGTCACTTCCTTCGCCATTATAGATTGTGTATCTTTACTTCGGAATATTACTCCTTTTATCTTAGAAGATCTCCTTTTTTGTAAATATTCTACCGTATTATCTATTTCGATACTCAAATTATTATCTGACGCTTTTAGTAAACACTATAACGTTTCTGTTTATCACAATCACCGTCCCACAAGCTATTGTGACCTATACTACACTCCATATTTCCTAAAAGGTCGAGACGAGAACATTTATTACATCAAAATAGGGAGGATAATCGACCGATCTTATGCATATTTGATTGAAACCCTGATGCTTGCTTGGGATGGATGATGTCTTCTTTCCCATGGAGATATTGCTAAGATGATCCTGAGATTTCCGACCGAACCCTTCTGTCGGTACTCCATTCAAGTTGCGACTTTGCCGGACGGTGTGCATCATCATTCCGGAAGAAGAGTTTCCACGACCGTATCATTTAGCCTTGTATTGCAACGCAGAAATCCTGATTGTTGTGATTGCATGCAAGAAACAATCACTTCTCATCGTTTTCCCCACTTGAGACCTTTTACCCCAGCAAAGGAATCCAGAAAGTGACCAGGAGTCACAGAGATTTTCCAAGTGATTTCGCTGCGCGAGCTATCGATAAATCAATCCTACGATGCATCAGATCTAATGAAATTCCTGGGCATGGCATGATATCTAACTTTGCCCCTACTTATCCGGATTTGGGTGGCCCAATATATCGATATTGAAATGCAGTGCCGTTCAATCAATGATATTGTGGCTTACGGCACAGCAACCGTTTTTCTACCCCAAACATGTCACGGACTAGGATGTAGAGACATGCATGTCTTTTATTATCCAGAAAGCTCAAACCACAGCACTTCAGAAGGAAGTCTTTCCATGACCCTCGCAACACCCTCGCGCAGGGAGATGTAAGCTTCATCTAAGATCTGCTTATCTTCAACTCAACTCCCTGTCTGCATTTGGCTTTGACCCGGGTTCGACACGCACATAGGAAATGAATGTATGCTTACAACCTGACGGGGTCTGCTCACCGAGCTGAGTCTGGCTCGTACAGTGGTCCAATCCCCAATCCCACTGTTAGTTTCCCCTTCCAACAAACTATGTACCAGCCTCAATAGAGCCCAAACACATGCACTGCAGCACAACAGGACAAAGGGATAACATTGGGCAAACCCCAAAACGATTATTGAAATATCGATCTTCAAATCTGAATGGAACGATCCGCAATTTCGGCCAAGGGTGCAACCAGATCCCCCATGTCGTTGATGTCAAGATGAAAATCCATTTGTGAAGATCACCAAAAATCAAGTATATGTATGTGCTTACTTTCTGATAGATATCAAAGCCGCGAGCCATCTATTGGTATGATGATGGCTGGGGTGTTGCATATTACCTGACTAGCTTACCAAGATATCATCTAATGGCCTTTTTCACCATTCACAGTGTCCTATCACACGATTGCATCGTTGTACCAAAATGTAAGATATTACCTTTCCGGAATATTCTCTCGCGCTTGCATCTGCAGGTGTGGGTGAACGGGTATCTAACAGATTGAGATCTCAATAGATTTCCTGTCATCTTGCCATCTCATCTCATATAAGCCCCCCCACTTTTATACCTCCGCTTAGATTTATGAGGAATACAATGATATATTGTATCACTTTACTGGCCCTCATCATATCAACTTCGGCGCAGTTGCAGAATGCGGAAGGTTCAACCACCACAGTCAGGAGAAAGAAATAAAAACCCTCACGTGTCACCAAAAGGCCAAGGTTGGGTTGGTTGCTGGCATCGTATTTGCTTCTTGGATCTTCACGTTGTAATACTTTTTTTCTTTTCCTGCCAGCTTCCAATAAATTTTAACGCGATTCAGTAAAAAATAATTGCAAGATTTTCAATTCCTATACCAAACTTTGCGTACCTACCCAGCAGTCAATCATTCGTTCGGAATGGTCTCGAGTTCAAGATGTTTGATATAAGTAGGGCACGTAATTTGTTTCATCTGCATTCTCATCCCAATACAGAAGCATCACCGGTAACAGATGTCTACCAAAAAATAACAGTATTTATAGAAATGTCAAGTGATATGTGTGGACGAGAATGGTTCAATCAGCCTTCAAACCTATTAGATGCATGCAAACGTGTATTTTGAACACAACGTTGAGGGAAATTCAAAGGTGGCGCATGTGAGTGAGTCTTCACGTTTTGTGGCGTCTAAACGAATCATCGTGGCAACGCCACCGTGCGCTTTGTTTTCTTTTTTCTTCTCAAGGAGAAGACTAAATAAACCAAGGAAGCTCGTGACGAACCGGCCGTCACTTGGAATAGAGGGCTTGACTTCATCAGATTTGTACGATGATAAGCTCTTATTCATATGAAAAAGTTCATTTTGCAATTTCATGTGATTACGACAACTTTTTGCCGAGGGTGGCTTGTAAATGTCTGGCTATTAAGCGCTCGATGACACAATGTCAGAATGTATCATGTTCTCCCTTATCTGCCTGCATGATTTTCTTGGACCGTGTCTCAAGTCGAGGGAACGTTTACACCAGTTGGCTCGAAAGTATGCTTTCTTTTGATGTCTTGCCCGCAAGCCATTATTTAAACCCGTTGAACATACGCGTGAACGAATAGCGAAAGGCTGAACTCCATCAAAAATAACCATCATGTCATTTAATTTTGTTGAAGTCGGAAAGTCTCTGGACTGTGAATAGTTTCAAGATGTCTCTAGCCTTTGCAATTTTCTTCCCCTCCTCTCCTTACTTCCTTCCACCCTCTATTAAGAAAATTTATTTCTCTTTGACGAGCTTGCCGCCATAAATTGAAGACTCCAAAGAAGAATCATATTGAAACATGCCCATACCATGCTTGTAAAGGCAAGACTCCGCGGATGTTTTGATGTCAGTATGTGCAGTACATAAAAAACACAAAACATCCGAACGCGGTCTCATATTCCTTTCCGTTACTCCGTGGCTGAGGACTCTCAAGAAGTACGTCTTTCATCCTTCGATGATCTTCCCGTGCATCTCTTGTACACCGATAAATGAAAGATCTTGTTCCTCGCGATTGCAGATCAGCAGCAAGAGTTCTGAATCACGAGGGTGTTCTCTAGTTGCATATGTACCCAGATAAAGCATGCTTAGGGCCAAAAGAGTGGAGAAAGGATCTGCTGTTAATGTACTGTACTGCCGAGACACCGTGTCGATCGACGGACATTTTCAGCTTCGTTAGAGTTCGCTAGGGTTCGATTGCTTCAGAAAGTTCGATGGCGATAGTGTTCTCAGCAACGATTTTTCGGAAGTATTGATTTCCCGTCCCACAGGCCTAGATGATCAGATCTGGTGGAACGTACTAGCGTAGATCTGGAGGTCACCGCGCGTACAAGATTTAGAATAATTCAGGGGCTGACATTTTGAGCTCAGTTCACCGGGAGCACGTCGCGGCTCATAACCTACACACCAGGTTACAATTGGAAATTCAAATCAAACATTATACGTAATAAATTGATTTGTTTGGTACAAAGATATCTGGAGCAATGGATTATTTCTTCGTATGTCTATTTAGCAAAATATCTTGATGCTCCGGGGCTTACTAATTGTCAGTGTGAAATATTGATAGCCTACAGCGTTTAGATGGTTACACAAGGTATAGTGTACGGACGCTTCTTTCGCTTATAGATGCAGTCTTCCTAACCAAGCTCTAAGAAGATGAACTCAAATCACAGTTACAGTTACTATATTGATAAGAAGGGTTGATATCATATTGTCTCAGTCAATTTTAGAGCTCAAGTGGACATTCAATATGCGCACAGACTGCTTCCCCGCTTCCTTCTAGGGAAGTGACGGTGGACCCAAACGGGTTAGGAAGATAGATCACCACGCTCTCCTCTTTTTGACTGCTCTGTGTGACTTATAAATGTCTCTCAATTGCGTCTATTCACACACCTCATATGCAAAGGACGACCTCGCAGACGCCGCTAAACCTGCAATCTGAAGAATATAATCACACTCTGAAGAAAAGGAACGACGAAACCACAGAGCATCATCTTTTTGTCTATACAGTATTTTCACCCTTGACATTGTTACATCTGAATGGATGTTAGTGTTCCAATATTGGTGACTTGTTGTAGCCTTGGTATGGGTCCCAGCTATCTTTTCGCAAATCAGCCTCTGTTCGAGATTGAACGCATTGACAACGACGATGGAGACACGATGAAGTCGATTCACAAATATACTTTAGATAGACGGTAACTTCTTTTCTTCCCTTCCCTCGTGCAATGCTCCACTTGTGGCAAGAGATGGGCTTCTCTCTCCACAAGGGAAGAGTACACCGCATGTACACCCAACTTTGTTTCCGGCAGCTTCCCCCCGAAACACTCCCGATAGACCTCCCTACAAGGATCCTCTCTTCCTAGCAATGTTCGAGTGAGGAAGAAAGGAGAAACTGCTCCGGAGAAATCTCCGTTAGGATCGAGATAATGCGAGAAGATCCGGGAGAGATAGTCCACTTGCCTGATATTCGTTTGCGGGTTGGCATCTTGGTTGAGGAAGCTCTCAGTCACTTCGCGTAATTACGGGTTATCCGGAAGGGTTCTGAATATACGATGTTTCTCTTTATATACTGGCAAGTGTTGATCATGGTTTTAAGTTTCGGGGAAGTGAGGCGTGCAGTGCGAAGCGCATATTCATGGTCCTGTATCCAGGGAGGGATGCTCTAGGAAGCTGGCGAGAGGATATGATATGTTTCATTTGCATGGAATGGTAGCTAGGTATACCTTTCTTCACCTCTCAGCACAAGGAGCTGTGGCTTCCTTACATTTCTTATACAAACACTTTTATCTTCGTGTATCTGGAGGAGAAGGAGGACGATGGGTTATTGCAGTAATGGTATAATGACATAAACTCTCCATTCAGACGGGATACATACTATTTAGAAGTTGTCACTGTGAATACCACTGTCTACATGGCCTCGCATCTTGCATCTTTCCAGCGTGAGTTCACTCCCACAGGTAATCCCAAGGGATTAGAAGTCACTCGACTTGAACTGATGAATGAGCATGCTGTATATTTCATTCCAGAATTCATCGATCGTAAAATTTAATACGTACATTTAGACACATATGGGCTGCAGAAAACCTATGATAGATAGTCAGTGTCGTTGATAAATACAACTTAGTATCGTTCACAACACTGCGAGAACAAACACATATAACTAAGAAGAGAGAAAAACATATCACAACTTAGTTGTTGAAGTAGATATCAGAATCTTGCAGGGAATCGCCTAATTGATAAGGACTTCTCAATAGGTAATTGTGAGGAAGTATGTATATGGTGTTTAGGAAGTAACTCGTGTTATGTTATCGAGGATTGTGTTTGTTTGTATTTTTTCACTCACTTATTCAATCTAATTGCTCAAGTGCTTATTTGCTTGACTATCCCATCTACCTATCGACCTATCTACTCATCTGGTTGTTATTAAATCTATAGGGTTATACTCCTTTTTAAAATAGAAATTTATATATTATACTATACGAGCTTTGTCTTCGGCCCCTCGGTGCCGGAAAAACAATTTCGCGTCGCCAAGAGCTCCTCTCATTGTTTTCCAAGGCACCTTGGACCTATATTGCAGCTCGTTCTATTAGAGGTTTACAATTATAAAAACTATATTATTAATTATATTAAATAATAAAGTTCAATATTCTATTTTAAAATTTCATTTTAGATATTCTGGAGTATAGTATACCAATATTGAAATAAGATTGAAGATTTTCATATGATTTTTCAGAATAGTATTCTTGAGGGTGCTATAACTATATACACCATAAGGACTCTTTATCATATGAAATAATAGATTATACTCTATTATATTTCACTTTGCTTTACTTTGCTTCACTTTACTATAATTCACTTTACTATACTTCACTTTATTATACTTTATTTTATTATACTCTACTATATTACACTTTACAAACAATTATACATACAAATAAACAAACATATAACAAAAACACTAAGAACACACAACCTCATAAACAGCATCATATTCACAACTATATTATTATAAGATTGACCAACTAACTACTCAAAAGGTCATCTACTCTATCGCTAATATAGCAGTAGCAGTAGTAGTAGCAGTAGGAGTGCCTAATCCATGCATAAGCATATGTAGAATCGTAGTATCCAGAATACGACGTTTAGAGTATCTCATACCAAAACCCATTCGCTTCGCAACATCCAATCTAGCCTACTTCAATCCCAAACTACTATTATATACTCCCGTACAACCTCTCAACCCCAAAATAAAATACCATATACCACCAAGCTCTCCGCCCCCTTTATAATCCCCATCCATCCCTCTTTTCCTTCTCCCCTCCCCCCCTCACAAACCCCCCCTCCCATCCCTCAAACCCCTCAACCTCTCATCTGCCCTCCTAAATTCCTCCTCCATCCTCTCTCTATGTCTCTCCCGCGCCTTGATCTCTGCCTGATTTTCTGCTTCCGTTTTTCTCGCAGCAGCTGGTTGTTGGTTCTTTTTCCGGATCTGTAGAGGTCGGGGGATGGGGATACTGGGGTCGATGTGTAGGATATTGACTGGGAGGATTGGGGAAGTCGTATCTGGGGAGAGGTCTTGGGGGGCAGATTGCGAGGGAGATAGAGGTGGAGAATGCGGAGGCACGAAAGTCGAGATTAGTGATTTTTGAGAGGGAGAAAACGCGGAGAAATGGTGTGGAGATGATGTTGAAGACGGGTATATATGCCGTTCTATCAGATCTGGATTCTTTTGCAAAAACCCCTCTCGTAAATATACATCCCAATCCTCATCACCATCCCCAGCCTTTCCATCTGCGTTCTCCTCAAGAGGACTAACCGGACTCACCGGACTCACAATCGTATCGACATCCCCAATAGAACTAAGAGGACTTACATCCCCCGGACTATTCCTCAACACGGCATCCCAAGTCCCTATCGTGTGATTCGCATATATATCCATCGAATTCTCCACCAATTCTTCCCTCGATATTTCTCCCACCACTTCCTTATCCATACTGGGAATCCCAGACGTGGACTGTTCTTCTCCGATATGCTCTACGGAAAACCTTCCAGATGCATCTCTACCAATTTTCGGAAGAACAGTTACATGTTTCGCGTACGCTTTCGGAATTGCGGGAACGTCAGGAATAGGCATCTGATTCTTCCGAAGAGGATATTGCAGATTCGGACCACCGATTCGTCGTCGAGGTGTCTGTGTGGATGTTGCGGGAGTGATATCACTTGGTGTGATTTCTTCATCAAGCTCCGCGTTACGCGAAGGTATAAATTGCGAAATCGTTGTCATGGTGGACATTCTATCGATCGCTGTTTCTTGCACCAGGAGTAGGTTAGTACGTGATTCGGGCTTTGGTATAGGATTGTCTTTCCGTTTCCAGACTCGGGGTAATTGCCGACCTTGCTCAGTTTGTTTGCTTTTCGAAAGGGAGCTGATAGGTGTAGGGGACCAGGGCAAGGAAGAGTATCGAGTACCAGCAATGGTTTCTTGCACAGGCTCTTGTATATCTGGCAATGCAGGTTGATTCCTTGTTGGCGCTTGAGGAAGACTAGGAAGGTTGTTGCTCCGGGTAATTTCATTAGCCAGAGGGTGTCGAGAATGTGGTACATTGCCCGTGTTACTCCTTTTAGGTAAAGCAAAACCCTGAGGAGGTTCATTCGTCTTGTCCAAGAGTTGTCGAGGATATGGTACATCCCCTGTATTGCTCCTTTTAGGTAAAGCAAACCCTCGAGGAGGAGATTCTGTTATCATATCCTCTGGGTGTCGAGAAGGTATCGCATTCCCCGTATTGCTCCTCTTAGGCAAAGCAAACTCTAGAGGAGAATGTTCTTGTACCCTGTTATTCCTCTCCGGCATATCAAAACGCTTCGGCGGCTCAAAAAAATCCACGGCCTGTTGCAAAATTGCAGAAGGCGCAGAAGGCAGGTTCTCCAAATCACGTTCCTGCATACACTGAGCTCTTACAAAACTGTCGTCGCCCCCCTGAGGATTCGGCAGACTTGCACTGAAGCCCACGTCATCTAGAGCTTGAGACCTGAAAGTTATGGGAATCGGCAATGCTTCGATACTATGAGAGTGTACCGAATGACTTAAAGCATGCGGTCGAGGAGGTATGCGAATAGGCGACGAAGGCGACGAAGTTCCAAATTTCCCTTTCCAAACGGCAAGAACATCGTCGATATTATCCGGTGTTAGATTAATTGTATCCCCATCGAAGGCCTCGGTCATGATCTCCATTCGTTCCTCATCAGACTGAAAGAACTCGGTTTCTCGGCTCATTCTTCCTTGTCCACTTGAGTGAGTATCATGACTCCATTGCTCTGATGTCCCTTCATGGTAGCTATTTTCGACATCAGAGATGACAGAATCCCTAGCGAGGGGATCAACAACAACCGCAGGATTGTTCGCAAAGGGATTCCGACCGATTTCGCTCATATAATCTCCAGCAAGCCTCTCGGCAGTCCACTCCTGCGATGCATTGCGTTGAATTTTCTGTGGTATGTCGATAGGTGCCGACGTTGCATTTGATATCGCAATATTTGCACCACTGCTGCCTGCAACCACACCCTGAAAATGGAGGTCCAGAAATTCTTTAGGCGTAAGATATTCATATCCCGTAGCATCATCAACCCTTCGATCATCTGCTAATGCCGATAGAGACGTGTCTTCTTCCACACCTTCGCTCTTCTTACCTCCTCGCGAACCGCCAGTAATCGTATTGAACCTATCGAGCTTTGTTTTGACAATAGCGTGGGTGGGCGATCTATGCTCACCTGTTGCCGCCGTGTCCTGCTCACTCTTAGGTCGGACGATCATTTTCCGTAGACTTCCAAATACATTAGTTTTTTTGGATTTACCCTTTATTGGCAAACTATGCGTTCTCGGTCCGTCAAGTCTAAGCTCCGATGTGCTTTCATTGGCCTGGTCATGTATATCGTGCGATGCTTCTACGTCGAAGCTTGCCATGTTTGTTTCAGAAAGGTTTAGAGAAGCAACCTTCAGCTCTTTCTTCTCGCGTCGTGCCTCTTCCGTTCCATCCTCATATACCCTGACACCTTTTTCTCTGCCCTTCTCGTCTCCATTTGCCACAATATCAAACTTCCCTATGCCCAACATATAGTTGCTACCCTCGCCCTTCTTCCAGTTCCCTTCCTTTCCGCCAACAGTACTATTATCAAAATCGTTTTCTCTTTCCACCCACTGCACCTCAAAGTTGTCGCTCTCCTTGCCTCGGCACTTGCGGCAGCTCACAAAGTAATGAGCAATAGTTGGAGGGGTTCTGACGCACTTTTGTCGTGGCCCACTAAGATATGAGGGGCAGCGGTAAGTATAGCTTTGTTTGTGGTTGCGCCTCAGTATTATTGTGTATGTATTGCACATTTCTAGTTCTTGCGCATATTAAATAAGCAGAAGAATCTGAAGACATAATTCAAGTGGATATGAAAATTTGCATATATTTAACGCGGGTATGATTCTTTGCTAAAGGAAATGATGATTGGGTCCAGGACACTGGTGATTCAAGGAGTAAAGGGTCATTTTCTGCAAAGAACCCAAGAACAATGGACATAAATGAAGGGATGAGTACACTTCTGCTATGGAGATTGAATCACAATTAGCGTTTCCAAAGGCGTCAGGCAGAACATACCATCGTCACTTGACAGTTTTCCTCGATTTCTTCACTACTTTCATTTTGATAACCAAAGTGCTTCGAAGCTCCTACGGTGAATCATATCAGGCCTGTAGAGCGTGACGTTGGTAATCTTGAGTACTCGTTAATTGTCGGAATATTCTATAGTGTTGATGTGTCACGAAGACAATGCCCCGTTGTGCTTCGATTTCTCAACACCCTCTTTAACCTTTTTCTTATCTATTGCAAAGCCATATCTGCACCTGAATAGCCATGAAAATAGCATGGCCAATAAGTTAAACCATATAATCAATGCCCAGTCCTTGAGCCCGAAGGCAAACATTTTCGAATCTGCAGAATCGTATTTCTCACATACTTCCAGGTACTTCTTGGGGTCATCAGATATAACTCCATCTACACCATTCTTGATACACCATCTCATCCATTGCTCTTCATTAACAGTCCATACCAACATAGATCGTTTTGCAGTTCTAGCGTCGGCCAGAAATTTAGAACCGCCAGGTCCGGCTAGAATCTGCCGTAGCATATTGAAATTTATATTAGGCACGGATAAGAACTTTCTCGCATACCCTATTGAGAATCCAATGTGCGTTATGGGGAAATCGGGAAGGTAAGTGGCGCACAGAGGAATATACTTGGCCTAGATGAATGTTTGTCAGTAAAACTTCAAAATGCGCAGAAAGGCAATTAATGAGGAATGCATTTCAGAGAGAAAAGAGAAAACGAGGAATGACGTACTGCCCAGCAGCCCAATAAAATTCTCTGATTCCAAGGTCTCGTTGGTTTCACCTCTTTAATCGATGAAGCGATTAAACTCATTAATTGGTCTGCATTATTATCCAGCTTTTTGCCATCGTTAGCTCGAGTTCTCTCCTCCAAAAATTGTATATGGCAAAGGCACCTTGATATCTAATAATATCCATATATCTTCCAACCCGGGTGTAGTGACATATTCTAAGAGATCTGTAAGGCGGGGCATCGGTTGATGAGGGGCCTGGACAGTGCGAAGGGTAGATATATATGACCAGTCGCAGTCTATGATCTTTGCATCTTTTCCAAAACATCTCTTAAGGCTTGGATCCTTGAGAGGCGCGTTAGCCATCGTTTCATCGAGAAATGTAATTCTGGAGGTTATGACACACATGTGAAATAACCAAGACCCCGTCCTTCGAGATGTGCAAATCGGTTTCTATCGCATGCGCGCCCACTTCAACAGCACCTCTGAATGCGCCCATAGTATTCTCTGGATTTGCAGCTTTGTACCCTCGATGTGCGATAGCTTGTGGGAATGTTCGACCTCGGCGATCCGGTTTGGCCAATGTGAAAGTTGCTTGAGCAATATTAGCCATGATTCCGGGGGTTCTCAAGCAAGGAACTCACAATGAGGAACCTCCATTTTCTCCTGCAGCAAAGGCTGTGATTCTCCCATTCCAAGTTCGTAGAGAAGTTTTTCACGAGCTTTATTCCCAGTAGGCAAAGAGATGAGTCGCAATGATGTGTAGTGTTAACTGCGGACCGCTTCAGTCGGTGCAGGAAGTCGAAACCCTTGAACCTGGAGGAAGATAAGTGATGCGCTTGATTTCTGACAACCCGTGCGCATGAACGATAATATCGTGATTCAATAAGACGACCACTTGTTGGGTAATCTCCTTTTCGCAAACTTCCAGAATGGATGGTTGTTGTGTTGGTCGATATTATAGATAGTTCTGAAACCTTCAATTTTCCCAAACACCAGAATGGCGATATGTGATGGAACGGTTGTATATGATCTCCAAAGAAAGCGTGAAGTGGTGTTTAAGGTGGCGGCGATGGACAGAAAGTACCTAGGCAGTCCTACAATTAAATCGAGTACAAGTTGGGATCTGCAGATGTGAATATAGGCGCGGGAGCCGTATAGATTTGTTGGCCTTGTCTGACCGCAATGGATCAAATAAGGAAGATAAAATGAAGTGAGAATACAATAACCAATATGCCTGCCCCAAGTAGTTTCCCAAATTCAAAAGAAATACTAGATATATCAATTCAGCATCAGTAGTACTTTACAATGTAGATATTCTTCATATATGAGTGTGGTAACTATATGAAATGTCCGGATATGTCGGCATTGCCTTATCGGGCAGCATTTGAAACTTAGGTGTAAGGGAGGTCATGGATGTAGAGGAATATTTCATGTGAGCAGACCACCAATAATGAATCAAATTATGTAAGATATTCGTAAGATATCGCCGATTACCTACCTGGGTATAAAGATCACTGGTGGTTGTATCCAACGTATATATACTCCATGTTTGGATGCTTCAATACTTCAATATCTCTTATGATGTTCGTGATCCACACACACAGTCTGTTGATAGCCCTGATGGAATAATAATATACTAACCTTACCACTTTAAGTTAAGCGTTGTCAGAAGCGAGAAGCTTGAATTTCTTATCTACTGTAGTTGAGACTTCTGATCTCGTTCATCACTTCCTTTGTTTCATTGTGCTTATACCGTAATATTACTCAAGCAACTTGGGAATTGATATGGCTTTGTTCAAGTTTCACAAAATCTTTTCGAAACCAGCGCTTATGCATGAAGGTTGATGCCAACCCCGTTAACAAGAGAAAGGTCTCTTGTATCAATCTTATCTGATAGTACACTGGTCACAATTTGAGAACAGAAGTTCGAGTCGAGATCTAGATGAGCAACTTGTTGTAGAAGGAGACAAAGGCATACACAACTAAACATACAAGAATTTATGGGCATCGCCGCCATTCTTTAATGGTTGCACAATTCTTGAGAATCGAAAGCGAAGTAATCGCTGTTCAAATGCCAGGTAATCCAAGGGCCCGCCGTGGTGTCATAGTTTAGAACATTTGATTCCATGTCCAATCCCCGCTTGTTGGATTTTGTGGGGGCAATAGCCTGCCATGTCTCAAACTCAAAGGTGGGAGATCGAGAAGGAATTTGTGCTTGTATAATTAATATCAAATTCGAGTGTGTTCTTGCCCGAGAAACTTGCGAAATTTGGCATTGTAGCTACCTCTTGTATGTTATTCAATCGACCTGATGTTGTCGGCTATTTTTCTTGTAATAATCGATTTCACTTACGCAGTTTACTTGGTCGTATTTCTTCGATCTCTTCAGGAAAAAAATCACCTCCCTTTGCCCGCGGCTTCTCTCGATCTTGGTCTCCACGTAGAGCAACGTTACAATTCATCTTAGGATAACTGACGTTTCTCACTTAGTGAGGCATGTTAACTTCCACCCCAAGAGCTAGGCCGTCTTGGCCATCCAACCGCGTTGATTTCCTGTACGACATTTCTCTTGGTTTATCAGGATTCTTTTGTGGTGTTTCTGCTTTCGCAACCATTGTCACACTGTTGGCATCAATTTGACTGTTTGCGATTTCTACCAATTAGTTGATGGCAGATGTCTTTACTTCCTTGGTACTGCCTAGTCCCGCATTAGCCTTTTCATTCTTTTCATGTCGTTTATGCTCAGCAATGTCCGATTTTCCAGTATGTTTCCACTACATAAAGAGCAAGGAGCTTGGCCCCATATAGGTCCTACATTCTGTTAGTTCTTTGAGTTCAAAAGCTCAAATATAAGGTGACTCACTTTTCGTTAGGTGCTTTTCGAGCATTGCTTCCGGCAACAAGTTCGAGCAAGGTGAGCAATAGGATGGTAAATTTCTGGGCGGCTCACAACATTGGTCGAAGAGTTGCTCGCAATATCTATCTGTTTGATTAATCATTTGTTTAGAATTGAGTCGTACTTCAAGCTGCCCGTTGATGTTTATGAAGCCTGAATTTTTCTCCAACACTTTAATCCGTTGAGCTTGTTGCCAGTTTTGTTGCAGAAGAGCGTAGCAGATGGTCTCGTTCGGGCCTTTGCTTATCTCCCTTCGATTCCGTGCATCAATCAAATTTGTGTTTTGCATCTCTATTTCGATAAGCCGAGACTTCAACACCTGGTTCTCTTTCTCGGGCTTGATGGCGACCGCTTCCCAGTGTCCAAAAAGTTTGCGTGAGGTAGAGTCTATCTGTGATTAGGCCTTCATACTGGAATGAATTACATTTTCGAGATTCGGGCGGTGTTCTTGACCTTTGTGTGAGCCTTGTTGGCCTTGAGATTCGTCTTCTGGGGAACAGGGAGTATTTGGCGGGGCTAAAGTGGAAGCCATCGACCGAGTATTCTGGGTGGTGATATCTACGTTTCCTTCCCTCCGGGCATATATGCTTTCAAGTTGGGCTTTGAGTATATAATCTTCACGGCTGCCGAAAAGAAAGTTCTTGGGAACAATTTGAGAATACATGGTGATATTTGAATATAAATTATATCCAGGTGTTAAGGTTTACTCGTATATGGTTCGGTTGTCGGTTTTCACTTGATTGGATTGCTCTATTTATATACCCAGCTAGTAGGAACACCCAAAAGAAACTTCGGCAAGAATTAAGTGGGTTGCTTATTCAGAGCAGATTAAAGAGTGCAGGAGTATGGGTTAGACGCTGGCATAGGTCTTATCGAATTACTTTATAGCACATCATATTAGGTCTCCGGCATTTGTAAGGTTGTGAGACATAAATAGCTCAATTGGTGCTGGATTGTTGATTGAATTAATCGCGCAAATGGCGGCATTACAAACGCGTAACGCTACGAACGGAAACTTCTTGGCTTTACACAACCTTTGGTTTTGTACTACACATTGCTCTTCGAACTGATGAACCCTGTATTCGATCAGACAATTCATCTGAGTGCTGCTTGTTCCTACAGGGTAGATGTTTATGGAATCAAGCCAAATGTCGATACTGAACCGGAAAACTAACCGGAAGATGTGCACCGTAGCGCTCATGTGGGTTATTTGCAGAGGTCGTATTATCAAACGAGAACCAGGTCAATGGGAAGTGGCATTCACGGATTTATATGCCTGCACATTGAACGGAAATCTACAGAGGTTGAACGGAGTTTTCCATGCCGAGCCGGGAGACAATGCCGACCTTATTTTTTGCATCCTGTCTCTATGCTTCGCTTGTATATGCGCAGATCGAAGATTTTGTCTACTTTAGATGATGTAGGTTTGAAGTTGTGTAAACAATATGAGGACTTCTGCTTGGAGAAGGGGTCTTCCAGTTTTGTAATGGTGTCCTCAAACCTTCCAATCCCATCTCGATCTGTGTCTCTTTTCATATTTGCGTGCAACCGATGTACCTAACCAAATATCGAAGTTGCTCTACAAGGTTCGTCGCTGGCTGAGATGCTATTCTCATCCTGATTGCTTAAATATACACGGCTAGTTAAACTGAGATTGGTAAGGAGACGGGTGCTAAAGGCAAAAAGTAACGGATTATCATGACACGCTTCTCTAACTCACTGTTGAGCAGCTTTCCGCTCCTACCCAACATAAGAAAATCTGGACCGACGGAATTTCCATCCTCAGGATGCTAAATATCCCCCGGACCCTGAATCTCGAAGGAAACCCGAAATATTGGACATGAATTCCCTTGAAGGAGTGACAGTCATGTCGTCATGGAGTATGTTCCCTGGAGACTTGATCAAAACTCGTTTGCTTGGTGATCGGAGCCCCTGTTCGAAGATTTCTTCAATGAGGATGTTGTGCCATACTCAACCAACTATCATAAAACATGTGATTCCATGGCTAGCCCCTTTCTGCGGAATCTCAGATGTACTTTTTGCTAACTTGATCACAACACCACTATTTTGTTGTATCAAATAACTCTCTCATTTCAAGGCATATCAACGTCTCATTGGAACACATATATTGACCATTCAAAGACTATCTAATGGCTTGAGAATCTCCTATAAATGCAGCTTCCTTCCTTTTGCTAGAACCAGCGCCCTGAAAGATGATGAATGCGTGAAGAGGAAATGAGCGTGTGGTCGGCATAGAAATCCCCGGCTATGTAGCAAGGTATCTTGTCCGTTTCGCAGGCATCGATTGAGTATTCTTGCCCGTTGTTCATTACCTCTGTAGAGGCAAAATAACAACACATGACAACGGAAATATTAGAACAAAGTTCTGGATTGAAGTTATGTCGTCGTAGGTCCTGTCAAGATCTTGATTCGAGGGTGGGTGGTCAATATGGATGGAAGCTTGGATACGTTGCGCAGTGACCTTTGATATGAACCGATGGGTTGAGGAGGAGGGATTCGGTTATACCTTGAGCGGACTTGCCGCTTGTGTCGGCAATGCCTATGGTTTTTGCTTCAGAAGTGGATATTTGGGGTATTTGAGATTTTGAGATTTTGAGATCAAGATATGGAATAATGATGCCTATGGCAGGGTATAAATAGTAGAAATAGCATTAGATATCATGTAACATATTCAGTTCCAAGCGATTACAAACCAAAGTATTCTCAAGAATAAAATGTTAGGGTCTTTTCCCCTTCTCTTCCAATGACGAAAGTGCTTCTCGGACGTATGATATTGAACCACATGATTCTATGTGATGATCTGTAAACCTTTAGCGGTCATCTAGCATCTCAAAGATTTTCAGGATAGTAGTGCGGCAAAATTGTCAGTCGCATGTATTCGACTAATTTAGCGATAGCGTTTCACGAGTCTATTGTTGGCACTAAGTATTAATGCTGCGGAGCTTCTTGCGACCAGTGAAGCATGTCAATGACTGACATTTATTAGAATCTATTTCCTGATTGTGCAGTTCTATATTTTTACTTGGAACTTATTACTAGTTGACTTCATCTGCGTGGGCGAAAAAATGGCACAATCGCTTCCAAAATCATTCGCATGACTTCTTGTACTAGCTTGTCTAACGAGCTTGTCAACTCCGGGGCATCCAAACCTTAGAAAGATGGAACAGGAACCACACTGTAGATAAGTCGAATTAGCAAAAGTTGCTTGATAATAACTGATCATTATTAGGAACTCAATTGCAAATCCAACATCAACGTGAAAAGAGAAAAAGCATAAATAGGGTTTATTTCCCACTCATCGGGAGGTAAACTCAACATTCAATACTAGGGTTTACACGACGAGTTGACAACAAGACATTAAGAAAACTTTTACTTCTATCACCTATTACTTCTTGTTCAAGATGAAAACTCTCGGACAGTGTACCCATATCCCAACAATCCTCGTACAATGAAGGTTATTCAAGACCCCAGAGCTCTAGATACAGATATCCTGTACTATAATCTCTATCCAACATACCCCATCCAGATTCAAGCCGTTGCTGCCTTCAATCACAAAACCATTGATCTCTTTCACCACTCCATCATGTTTCAAACCAATCGAACTCCTCAATTCCTCTCCAACTTCCCATTTGGTCGTATACCCGTATTCAAGGATTTCACCTCCTTCTTCCAACTCTTTGAATCCGATGCTATTGCACAATATACCGCCGAAAGTGGCCATGCTTCGAGCCAATTGCTAGGATCAAGTGTTCAAGAATGTGCGACCATTCGTCAATGGATATCTTTTGCTAATAAATGAGATCTTTGAACCTATTACCACGCTGATATTAAGGAGATATGGATTCATTCCCTTTGAGAGAAGGGTAGAAGACGAGGCTATGAAGAAAATGGATGGTCTTGAGCGTTTTGGAAGGGCGTATGAGTAAATTCATGTATATACCTGGTACAGATGAAATCAGTTTGGTAGATATTGCGGTTACTGCTGCTTTGTATTGGGGGTTCGGTCAAGTCATTGATGTACAGATAAGGGGAAAGTTTCCTAAGGTTGTGGGATAGTATGAGAGGACTATCAAACGTCGAAATCTTAGACCTTCTTGGGAGAACAAAAGTTTGTTGAGAAGTGAGAGAGGGTGTGAATATTTAACTGGATAATCAAATGAATATATAAATGGTTATTAAGCATGCACTAAAGTTTTGATTGAGAAAAGAATGAGGTAATAGAATAATTTATCTTAAGATTTGAGTCGATAGAATATCAAAATTACGTACTAGAGCCCTGTGGTGGCAGATTCCGTACTTGACGAAGCGATTGTTTCGTCACTACTATAAATTCTTCAATACTTTCATAATATATTGAATAAATCGTTTTTAATATATTAATCTAATTAATCTTCTTTTTGTACCTAACGAAGCTTATTTCAATCAATAGGGTCTTAGTGAATTTTCTAAATTTCTTGATTTTTAAAAGGTTAATTGAAAATTTAGGCCTGAGGCAACTTTTTGTCAAGTGAAACCTATAGGTTTTACTTGTTTTTCAATCCGTATTATATCTATATTTTAAATCTTTTATTGATATATAGGTTAAAACCAGATCAGATTCTTATTTATATAATACATTCTATATTGTATAGCACAGTAGTAAAGCTTATGATTGAAGAATAAATCGAAAGTGAAATGGATTCACTCCTCTTTAGACTTTCGGTTAATACTCCCCGCCTATACTTTAGTTCCTATACTTATTCTTTTAGCTCTATATATATATACCTTTTTCCTATATTTACTCCCTTAACTCTATATATAATATACCTTTCCATCCACCTCTCTTTGAATTCTAATATTGAAAGATTCTAAGGTTCTTTAAGCCAGTATTTTCTTTTTTTTTATTAAAATTCAATAATAAACGGATTGTAAAAAGTACCGATTTTATTTGTTATTAATGAAGCGCTTACTTTGTTAATAATGAAAAGAACTTTAATATTGTAATATACAAAATAGAAATTAGTATGGGGGATTTATATTGAATTTCTTTTTGTCCGGAATATTAACTTTGCCACCACAGGGGAGTCGTATGTAAAAGAGTAGTTTTCTTGGTGCAACTAATAAGAGCATACTCGGGCTAGTCTTATATGACGTCTACATAAGCAAAACAACAAACCAGAACTGAGTTCATTTTTTATCCATTATTCTGGTAATATACAGTATTCAATTCCGGCCGCTTTTTCCGGCACCGAAGAGGAGGGCCAACCTGACATTTTAGCGAACCTCCTTACCAAAATTTATCCAAGCTCACCTATTTTGAAATACTATATCAATTCAGTACATAAGTATTAGCTTTATAAATCTATTAACGACTAGATAATTATTTCAAATATCGATCCGTCTTTTCAGATTTTTCTATACAATATATATAAAAAGTTATATACCTTTTCATATGCCATAGTAATTTCGATGGGCTTCATTCATTATCCGAAATAACCGATATCAAACCCATTAAAACCAAAAATCCTTTAAATCCAACGCCATTTCGAAATCAAACATTTATATCGTCGTATATTACTTCAAGTATACCTAAAACCACATTGCTGACAACCTCTAATGCTCTTTATAGGTCCATCAAAATACCAATTTAAAATAATCAAATCCCTATTTACCAACAAATCTCTAACCGAGTGATTTTTTCGCATACCAAATTTCCATTCTATCTCCACACGTGCCCCACAACTCAAACATCCACATCACGAGACCTCACGCAATATTTCCCACTCACCATGCACAGACCACCCATCAATCTCTGTCTGTTGCTCCCCTCGAGCCTCTCATATATATAAAATCCGCTCGACATTTATTTATTTAAAATTCATTCCCTAGCTAGTATAGTATTTTCACTAGACAAGCTGTTTCCCCTATATTCCTCAAGTTCAACTTAATTGGTCTTACCCCCTTTCCCCTTTTCCCATTCCGATCCGAGTCTCCCGAGTAAAATCCCAACCAAAAAAACTCAAAATGGTACACCCCCTCCCGAACCACAAACCGCAAACTTAAAACCCGCGAGAGACGCGCAGCCGGAAGTTTATCCTATTCTATCTCAAAATAGACAGAATGCTAACACTTCATCCCCCAAATCCATAGGTGCGTGCCGATTCGTCGACTTTCAAAGCCGATATAAGTAAAGCGGATGCTTATGCACAGGTATTGGAAGAGGCGAGGGGACTTATTGATGGACAGAGAAATTGGGTATGTATTTTATTTCTTTTCTTTGGTCGAGGTTTGTTTGAGTCCCAGTTTGAAAATTCGATGGTGAGACTCATGAGTAGAATAAGTATAAGTACTAATTGGATATGATAGGTGTGGTAAACATTTCCAAGTTCTCTACTCGTTATATCAAGTGATGTAATACGATATGATATGATATGATATAGTTATCAGGACGTACAAAGCAAATTAAATAACAAAACTAAAAACAGTAATCTATCAAATACCGCCTCGTTACTATGGCACGCATATAAATCACTCCCATCTCCCTCCTCCGAAGTAAACTGGGCCGGTTCGTCACCCTTCCTTCCTTCTCCTCCCCAATCCATCAACTTACACTTCCCAGGTTTCTACACCCTCGACCCTTCATCCAGCATCTCCAAGCCCTCTCTAATCCTCGGACCGTTCCAAGGAAAAGTCGCCTGTCAAACTATTGCGTTTTCCCGTGGTGTATGTGGGACCGCGGCTTCGACTCAGACTACGCAGTTGGTTCCCGATGTGGAGAAGTTTCCGGGTCATATTGCATGTGATGCTGCTAGTCAGAGTGAGATTGTGGTGCCGATTGTGGTGGATGGGGTGGTGAAGGCGATTATTGATGTTGATTGTGGTGTTAAGGAGGGGTTTGATGAGGTGGATAGGAAGTGGTTGGAGGAATTGGCGGGAGTTTTGGCGGAGGGATGTGATTGGTAGGGGTGGAGTAGGATAATGCAAGAGTAGGTAGTTTATCGAGCTTGTCTATGTTTTGTTTGCAATCTTTAAACAAGTTGTGTTGTATGGATATGGATGTATATATAGATGTAGATATTAGAAGGGAGAGACATAGAGCACTTGCTTGTATGTATCAAATCCACCGACAAACAAGCTTGTATGAAGAGTGGATGGAAGAATCATCTGCGAGACGGAAAAAATAGAAAGACCCAAAAGGTCGAGGATAACCAGATTTCAAGCATATAATGGTTCGCAATACCGACTTGATATTTATTCCTTCTCATACCAACTCAGACAAAAGCAAGAATTAGGTACAAGTAAAATCAAAGGAGTGTATATCTCTTAATAACATCCAAATAACAGCTCTCCTTATCTATTCTATTACACTTTTACATTCTTATACTTTCATACTCTTATACTCTTATACTCTTATACTCTCACACTCTCACACTCTCACCACCAAAACAAGAACAAAAACAAAAACCCGACCATAAATACTTCCCATAATACGAAGTAGTATATACATAATAGCGAAATCAACTCTTCGTATACATACCTACCTACCTACTGTACTCTATGGATATCTCTTTGAGTATCTATTATTTGTATCTCATATTTGCGTCTTATATTTACATCGCAAAGATAAATATATTTAAACGTATACAAACCAGCCAACCAGTCATATATAAGTTTACTTCGAAACGAGACTGCTAGTAATATAAATAGAAATGTGCTTATATCAACTACATTATACTATCTATATTCATAGTAGATATGAAATCCATAGTTCTATCTAATAAATACAATAAAAATAGAAAAGGGTTTAATACCCACCCACTCACCTCATACCTCACTCACTCACTCACTTCCCACCAAAAACCCCAACCCCAAGAACCTATTTTTCCCTTGAAAAATATCAAAGAATCCTCACCCTCGCACAAGATATCTCCTCTATATAAAACAAATCCTTCTTTTTATTTTCACAAACACCTCCAGATATACTCATAGTTATACAGAATACACGACTCGTATAGTTCATCTCATTGTCTATTATGAATAATAAGTAGTTAAGTATATATATATAACGTGGTTCATATGTATATGGGCCACTTTCACCTCAATTCACACATTCAAATCTATATTATTCAATAACCATTGATTCAATTAATTGAAACTTTTAAGAATCTAATAATCTAGGATCTATTACATTATTTTAATAGATTCTTATATTATACTCTATCAATCCATATTTACTACAATATTAACTAAATGTTACGCCGGTAGCTGAGAGCACCGCGTCACATGACTTTCAGCACGTGATGG
>JBBMOJ010000061.1:0-124431 GCA_038090695.1 Sclerotinia spermophila
CGTGTGGCTATTTAATTTTGAAAAGATTTTTGTTGCCTCCTTTACTTGTTTTTTCTTTTCGAAACCGTTAAAGCATAAATTTTTTCTAACGTAATTTTTCCCCCCCCCCCCCCCCCCCCTGTATATTTCCTCCTTCAAATCATCTTTTAAAATCTCATCATTAGCATCCTCCACATCTCCTAATATAGAAGCTAACCCTATCAGACCTCTCGTCCTATCCCCATCCCGCCTTCCTCACCACCACAATCGCAGCACACCCCCACCGATCTCCCTCTCTCGCTTCAAACCCTTTGGTTCGCCCAGTCTCCCCCCGCCTTCCCCCCTCCCTCCATCTCTTCTCTCCCGGGCACTCGCTCTCACGCCTCCTCTAGCAGTTGGACCTCCACCGGTCCCCGCAAAACTCACACATTTATCGGTGTTGTACGTGATAATACTAATCTTTCTACTACTAAAATAAAATTAGTATGGGATGGCAGTGATCCGGGACGAACTGTACGTGCGGAGCAAAGACATATTGCCCCGCCAGGAAAATTGGGGCAAAGGGAGTTGGAAATTAATGGAGATAGGTATGGAGAGGAGGTGGCGGGATGGTGCGAAGCACAGATGGGGACACAAGTTGGGAATGGGGAGTGTTGGACATTGGCTAATGAGGGGTTGAAAGCTGTTGCGCGAGATTATAAAGAGAGGGGAGAAGAGGGGTGTATGAACAGTCAGGGGTTTGTGCATGGGTATAAGATCTTCGAGTTTAAAAATGGGAGGGTAGAAGTTGGAGGAGGAGTGGAGGAAGCGGGGGTTAGGAGAGGCGATGTTGTGCAGTTTTTGGAAGCGCATTTTATGGACGGGAGAGGAGGACAGAAGTGGGCTGGGGCGCCGGACCATACTAGTGTTGTTGTTGGTGGTATGTATTGCTTCTTTCACTTTTCATTGTTCGTCCGGGAGTGGATAAGGATAGTGGTAGCTATTTTTGGATAACGGCTAATGAAGGATAGTTAAACAAAACGGTATCTTAGAAGTTGTAGAACAAAATGTAGGTGGTGTAAAGAAGGTCAGGAGGGGTGAATATAATATGGCGGAGTTGGTGAAGGGGGAAGTGAGGATTTACAGACCGGTGGGGGAGAGTTGGGTGGGGCCGTTAGATGTGGACTGGTAATTGTAAGGGAGTTAATGGATAGACTTGTGTACAGTTGGATTTGCAAATTGTTGTATATATTATATATATCAAAGTTGGAGTTATTAGACGAGATAGCAAATGACATCTAAGGATAAGGCGTAGAGATGAAAATGCGGTGGAATTATTACTATACAATCTGGAGAGTTTGAGAGCGAGTTGGTGCATTTGGGTAATAATTTGCATAATTGAGTATAGGAGACAGTGAACAAACATACCTCTCCGATTCGAAAAGTCTTTGAACGGGTGAGTATTTGTAAGTGCTAGGATGTCTGCAATATTGGAAGAGGGGTGGGTTAAGTGAGTATCACATCCTCCTCACTAGCAATTCAAAGTTGAATCCTGGGGTTATAAACGAGATATGGGAAGGGAACGAAGTGGTTGTAAACAAACCACTTGGGAATCTCACGAAGAGATTAACATACGCGAAACATTAGCACCGTTTGTGATATCTGGCGACTTTCATTGTTTTAAATGCGGAATACTGGAGATCTAGAGAGTGAGTTATGGTGTCAAGGCTATTCGCAGGGAAGAATAACTATTGTCATTGTTCATGTTTGGTAGCAAATATCTTCTCTTCTCTTCCCGTCGGTGGCGTTGTATCGCTGTGTATTCTCCAGCTGCAGTCGCTGTCGCTGAACTCAGGAGTTCTCTTTTCTATCTCATATGTAGACCTGTGTAATCTAACTCTAGTGCTCTATGATGCGAACGCCTACAAATCAAGAAACCTGTTCGATTAACCACATGCTTGATCACATTCATCCCATTAAATTGAAGCTCAGCTCCCCGTGGAGTATTTGCTAGAGAAAAAACTCGGTGTTCGAGGTACTACTTACTTACATATCCGCTCGGTAAAAATCAATTTATCATGGGACTCTCTTCTTCGACTTCCTTCACTCGAAGGACATAAATATCACTCACCTTGACTTCTTTCTTCTCTCCTAGAGCAGCAGGGAAGGCTCCAAATTGCTTAGCAATGTATGACTTCTCTTCGTGATTTAGACCAATATGTAGGGCATGATGTACTTCGCGAGTAATCTATGTAAATCGGAGTCATTATCCGTCTTACCTAAGTAACATGATCTCTTCGACCCATTCATCACTGTCAAACATCAAAAAATCTCGTACTGCTGTCATACTATCTATTATTGCTGTTTTTAATATATAATTTACCATCCTATCTGTCTCAATCCTGTGCAAAGAATCTCATCTTCAAGGGACTTCCAAGCCCTGACGCAAACGTATAGATACGCAAACCCGAATCTATCTAACAGCATTCCTAACCCTATATAGCCGACCTGTCTATCTTCACTGATTCTTTTCGGACAGTTTTGTTGCATATCTACAAGATATTTTCATCTTTGAAAGTACTCTCAAAGAGCCTACACAACCTCCCAAAACGATATTTAGAACAGAGAACTCTTCAGCCCATATCCCTAAGATACCAAGATCAAAAAAGTACTTTTTGATACCACCACAACTAGTAATACTCAACCAAATAGCATTGCATATGCGACAGCGTATAGTATAAAACTAGCCTAATTTCCCGGTTCATAGTCTCAAGTACGGTATTTCTAGATGTGCAACAGAATCTCTTCAGCACGCCCAGAGGAGCAGGCACCGGGGCGGGGGGCTCCAATAGGTTATCACGTACAGACTATTGGCTACAATTGGCTCAAAGGAAAGACGTAAGAGAAACGCCTTAGAGAACAGACATCTGAGATAGCAAATATCTCCAGCAGATTAAGATGCCTCGTTAGCAATAGCACATGGTGGGGAACTCCCACTGATAGCACCTTTGGAAAACAAATGAATAGATTTAACCACCATCTTCCTATCATCACATGAATAGTTTTGTTGCACATCTATAAAAGAAATACATGTTAAAAGTACTTTTACGCTTATGCTGATTTGAATTATAGGGTGCGCTGGATTAGGACATATAATTGTGAAGGTATTCGAATTGGTTCATGATCTTACGGAAGCACCTGAGGTAGTAGCTCTTGAATCAGACAAGAATTCTATCTGCCGTGCGAGCTTCAAATCCTCAGTGGGAAACATTGACTCATTTACGATCATGTGTTAACTGACGATATGCAGCTTTGTGCACAAGTCTAGCAGGAGTTTGACTTCAACCCCCCAACGACATCGTTGCGCGTGTGTTATGGAAACAGCATAATATGTAGTGAAAGTCGGGGTATACTATATTCTATAGTATTGGATATACAATGATGATCTCTATACAACAATGGTGAATATCCAACTTATGCAACTTTAACATTTAGGAAATCTTGTTGCATATCTACGAAAAAGCTCACTTTTTTGAAGGGCATACCCTTAGACATGCAATGGAAGCAAAGCCACTTTCTTCCTATACAAGACGACAACATCTCCTTCAGTCACAAAGTACTTTGGGGTACGTCCCTTTCTACCAGCCAAAATTCTGTCTTACTGCCTATAGGCATTAAGATTTAGATGTGCAACAAAACAAACAAAAGTCACATGCACAAGCTTCTGATTGGTTCAAACATGAGAAAACAGGTGACCTGTAAATGTATTTGTGACGTTCTTAGCAAGGTCGTGAACTTTAAGAGGGGGGAAAGAGTAATTAGGTTGGAAATCGAAGCTCGTCTTCGCCGCAAATACCACCATATATAGACCCTAATACCCTCCGAATAGAGAGGAACTCTTGAGTCTGGGAGGCTAGACCAGACTCCCGTGATAGCAAGGCGGAAAGAATACATCTAGCTTGTAGAAATTTACCTAAGTTCAAAAGACTTCCAGCAAGCCCCCTTCGGGAGTGTGCCCCATCGATATCGAAATGCCTGAACTTATGAAGCTAGTAGGTCCTTTGTGGCGAAATCCGGCGGAACCACAAACAAATACGAAGGCCCCCGTCTTCTGAAAATGTTTGGGAGTAGCTCAAAGTAAGGCCACTTATTATACATGGCTTCAAGTCTTTGACAACAAGGAGCCCCTTCTTGTGGCTATATTGAACGTAAATTCAAAAGCACTTTTATAAATACGCAACAAAAAACCTGACGATATCACTAAGCTTCAACCTCATAAATACCTTGCAATGAATACAGGTAACAAGAGTTGTGTTGATATTCCAGATAGTTATTGAATTCGGTTAGTCAATTTTAGAAGCTTCTTAGAAACTACTTTTTGACCACAAATCATTTTGTAGATATGCAACAAAACTTCCGCTTCTACATAGGTATACATGGATAATATTGGTTTGGAATATCAGAAAAAGAGGATATTAGAAGAGAGATTTAAGGGATAATATAAATAGCCTTTGTCTGTAGTCGCAATGGCGATACAAACAATTTTTTATTGAGTTTCCGAGCGTCTTAAAAAGTACTTTTTGAGATTCAGACGTGCAACAAAACGTTTGGATAGCCAGTTAGTTGTTTGAATTCGTACGTCTCTCCATAGATTGAATATGCCGAGCCTATGTTCCACCAGGAAGCATAGATTCATTTCTGTAGCCAGAGAGCTACATAATTGGCCATGAAATATTGAGCCAAAACAGAAAGACATTGAAAAGTATTTTTCGATTTTTTTCAGATATGCCATAGAACCAACTAATGAGCGCATACAGCCAGGATAGAAAATGGATCATCTCCTCAAATGTATAAGAAGCCTGTATTCGACCAGAAGGCAAATAGATATTCTCTCCGGCCTCCTGCCTCTCATTAGATCTATCTAATAAACAACCGATTTGAAGCAAAAACGCGGCGGCTTCAAAAATACTTTTGAACAAATTCAGATATGCAACAAAATCCGGCTGATTGAGACAGTATATGTTTTCCTTGATCAACAATGAAAGTGGAATAACTCTTCGCAGGAAACATTTAAGATGCTCAAATCCAGCCGAGTAGTAGGAAATCCACCTCCACGATGTACCATCTACTTAGCACAGAAGCGATTTTGGGTATTAAAAGAACTGACCTCACGAAAAGTACTTTTTCGCAAACTCAGACAAGCAACAACTTTCTTTGCTTCTCAACTTCGTGTCGGATCCTTGTCAGATCAGTTAGACAGGACAACAAGTCATATCAATAAGTGTGCAACTCTTAGAAGGGCAGTTGAGTAGGTATGACAACTAATTTTAGATTATATTCTCTTATGGAGTTAACCATAATGGTGAGTATTGTTGAAGACAATACTTGAAAGGATAGCTAAGTATGATAATCGGCCGGATTGAGTTTCCATAGAGTACTTCTCGTTTGAGAATTTATCTCTTCAGAACGCAACTGACCGCTTGGAAGAACTTCTTATGGGGATGATTCTCTGCAAGTGTAACAGTAATGTTTCGGATCGATTCAAGGCACTGAAACATCCATAGGCATAATTTGGGTTGACTACTCGCTTGGGAGTAACAAACACTCGCAAGATGAGATAAATGCATCTCTTTCATAATCACGTAACCTCCACTGATATATAAGGGAAGTATATTGTTCGGCGATTTGACAAAGTGATATTTTGGCTGATTTGGGCTTTCGGAATGTAAATGTAACACTGGACGGTACATACCACCAAGAGGGTAGTATCGAGCGGAATGTTGAAGGTGGGATTGCGAATAAACCAGTCCTTTTGCTCAGCCAAGTACATCATCACATACTTGTACTCCGATAGTAATTCGGATACCTCGGACGAGTTGAGATACATCGAGTGTCCAGGCTACGGTACCGCGAATAATTCTTGTCAACGGGCAAAAGAAAGACGAATAAAAACTTCCCCGATGAATTCCTTGCACAAAAAGGTACAAAGACACAGGTGTCAAATATTGACAGGCTCCCTTTGAGATCCCGTGGCGTTTGCTTGTACAAGTGCTGGCAGTTTTGTCTTTTGTTGCATATCTGAAAGTTGGCCGGAATTACTGCAACGGAGATGAATTGCTGAGTTAAGTTTGGTACAGTCTGAAGTATAAATTCATATGAAATTCATGGTTGAGGACGGTTAGTGTGATTCTAGATCGCTGGTGAAACTCGTGTGCTGTCCGCCGGAGAATGCTGAACGTTGTGGTTGTGCCACCAGCCATGTTGATTACTACATGAGATCAAGTCGTACATCAGTATACAATACAGTACATTATTGGCACCTCGTGTTCAAGATGAGAAGTCGTGACCTGAGTTAAAACCTGGTAAAAACTGCATGTGCCGGACTTTGAGATATTCGCTGAAAGTTCAAACTTATGCCTAGGTACATCTTTAGATACTTAAGGGGGAATGACCAGAAAACTAACACCAATCCAAATAGGAGCTCTTTTGTATACAACGTTATACCTTCAGTAAACGCCCAGTATTTTCTTGGGTAAGGACGTGAAGAAACTGTTACACTTGGATTGAGTTCTTTGGCGATTGATGCATCAATTCTCTGACCTGTCGACATTTGCGTCGATCAGCTTTTGATAGCTACACAAATGCATATTGAAACGCGTGTTAATTGATGTACGGAGGTCTGTAACAAAGACCTAGACGTGTAGGTAGCCCAGTGAGTGCATTATCGTACCGGTATTTCGCGATTCGCATCGCAACACATGCTTCGGATCATGCATCTGTACTTCGGCATAATATGTAATCTTACTTTCATTTGTGCATCATTGCCATTTATATACTCGTATTCTTTTAATATTCCTCCTCGTCGTTGACAAGATCCTCGCGTCTGGTCATTTAACCATCCAGCAAATTCGGATCGAGGAGCTTTGGATGTCATTATCAAGACGTCAGTCAAATCTGGGCCACTTCTCGCCAGAAATGGTATCTATGTATCTACTGCACTGCTTCAATCAATAAACTTCTAGGTAGGTACTTGTGTCAAGACTTCTTGAGAGCATAAGGTAGGCCTGTTGATTGTTGATGGATCAAAATAGAACAAAATGACTAAACCGCCAACCGGTTTGAATCAGATAGACAACTTTGATTATCTGACGATTTCATAATTCATTGTTCGAAAGTGAATCCTTTGTGTTATACTCGTATGCTTTGCTTTGTTTCGTCGCAAGACTTTCTTATCTTTGCTCCTTAAGAAATCCCGATAAACAGGTGTAGCAAAAGCGGAGTCGGAGCACCGAAAATAAATAATTTGGGATTCCTGCGAAGACAACTGAGAAGACTGAACTCACCAATTCCACAGCCTTTATGTATGCTATGAACCTGCGAGTGGCTTATTATTGATTATTCGGATCCGAAATCATTTTGCTCCCATTGATATTTATACCGAAGGCTTATATCAAGCTCAATTGAAGGTTTCTTCAGACCATACGGTGACTCAAACACCGAAACAATGTCTGCCTCTCTCCCAGGCAATCGAGAATTACCCGCTTCTCAGTATGATCTCAGTACATATTGGGGACGGGTGATGCATTCTGCGGCTATTTCAGACCCTAGGTGAGGAGGAATTTGCTGTGTGTTTTCACCAAAAAGGTGCTCACACTTTCTTTCACAGACCGTCCATCATGGTCGCTATGAAGTATGTAATATGATATGCTGACGATGAAACAGAACATTGTTAGTGAACAGTGCTGGATTGGAGCATGCGAAAAATCTCATTTCGAGTTATAAACAGGGGAAGATTCAAGAGATGACTCCGGAGTTATGGAATGCGAAAAAGATTGTCGATTCAACATTACATCCGGGTATGTGAGGTTCTGCGGAAGTACTGGATAAAAGGCTCATATTACTAGACACTGGCTCTCCAGTTTTCCTTCCATTCCGAATGTCATCTTTCGTTTTATCAAACTTGGTCGTCACAGCAGGAATGCTTACACCAGGATTGGGAGTAAGCTTTCTCAGAAGTCCTATAAAAGCATCACATTGCTGACAGCTAGCAGACGACAGGAACATTGTTATGGCAAATCACAAATCAATCTCTTAATGTGGCTATCAACAATGCCAATGCCAACAAATCCACACCTCTCTCAACCTCAAAAATTGCACAATCTTACTTTCTCGCAGTTGGAGCTTCTTGCTCTGTTGCGCTTGGTCTCAATGCTCTTGTCCCAAGATTAAAGAAAGTTAGCCCAGGCACCAAAATGATTCTTGGAAGATTGGTACCATTCGCTGCCGTCGCAAGTGCTGGAGCATTGAACGTTTTCTTGATGCGAGGAGAAGAGATTAGAAAAGGCATTGATGTCTATCCAGTTCTCTCAGAATCGGATAAGGTAAAACTTGCAGCAGAGGGCAAATCTGAATCCGAGGTTGCTTCATTGGGCAAGAGCAAGAAAGCAGCCACAATTGCGGTCTCGGAGACAGCTATAAGTCGAGTCTTGAACAGTTCCCCAATTATGGTTATTCCAGCTTTGATTTTGGTGAGATTACAGAAGAAGCAGTTTCTCATTAAAAATCCCAGACTCACATTGCCAATCAATCTGGGTCTCATTCTTGGTACTAGTCTGTTCGCTTTACCTCTAGCTCTAGCAGCCTTCCCTCAACGCCAAAGTGTAGATGCATCAACGTTAGAGGAGGAATTCTGGGGCAAGGGCGGAGAGGATGGAAAAGTGGTTTTCAACAGAGGAATATAAAGACATTCTTCAATCACTCGATTTTCATCTTTCCAAGACATAATTCGGCCGAATTCAACCACTCTTTTCTCAAAGGTCCATCATGAGGCTCGAATTTCTATTCTATTCTAACCCCACCGAGAGATCTACTGGCGGGATATTGATTAAAGAAAGCATAGAGCATAGAGCATGGCGTTAATGGCTACATTGCACAGTATTCTAATACCAATAGATAAAAATAAAAATAACATAGATAGGAGTTCAGCTGCGGCTTGTATCATTTTTCGCTTCTCGCCCCTTCACTTCATGAAATGAGTGTCTTAGGCACGTGATTATCAACATTAACGATCCACGGGATCCCCTTGTTCGTCGATCACACATGCCGCACGACCATTAAATTCGTTCATGAGCACGGATTTTGATATCTGTATCGCTGCAGTTCTATCTAAGAATCGTTTGAACATTTGTGCGAAATTCAAACTCGTGTGAGTACAGTAATAAGTAGTCTTTTCTGTTCGCAGCAGTCACGAAAAACAAGTTGCAATGATGATCCCTCCATACCTCGCCTATGAAAATTGCCACTTTAGATAAAGAGGAACGAGGGGTTATTCGGGTGATCGAGAACAATAATAGGAAATTCAGATGCAGTGGCAACTATACAGAAAAGTAAAAGTTTGAACAGATTTGGAACTTGGGCAGATTAAAAAACACTACAGTACTGCAAAACAACTTCTGTTATTATGATGGGCTTATGGATTCATTTGTTCTTTGGGATCGTACATTATATTAATTTAAAACCTAGGTATATATAATATATGCTAAAACTGTCACAGTGTCGGTTTTCTTGGGCTGAATTTCTCTGGGCAGTGGGTTTGTGAGGTTGTTTTTTCTTTGTGAAGCATGATGGATGACAGGACCTCGAGAGGACTTTGGACTTGGACGTGGACGTGGACGTGGACGTGGACTTGGACTTGGACTTGGACTTGGACCATGCATTCATTCATCAAGTCGATCAAAGTAAGAATAACGGGGGGTTGGTTACACTGATAAAGGATTGGCCAAAATGAATAAACAGGAAAACTTCTGGCTGAAATCGAGGGAGGGCCACCGGCTTTTCTTGTGAGTGTTTTAAGTGATGTGATGTGATGCGATGCGATGTGACCGACTAGAATATCCTCGGGGTAAGATGGCTAGATGGGTAGGATTGCTCGTGGCATGCAGAAAGGGCTTGCAAGTTGCAGTGAATAAATAAATACCCCGTCAGTATGTATCTATCTGCCTAGGTATATTTGAATATATGGGTGGGTAGCTTAGCTATCCTACATAATGACAGAACGTATGATACAGGGGAAACGGCGAATTAAAACATCTTCATATCTGCATGGTAGTAGAGTAGGTGGGTGGATGGGAGGTATGAAAGAACCTGTTGGGACAAAAGCTTTTTCGACTTCGGAGAATGATAATGAGGGGAATGAGGAATGATAGATATATTATCTACTTTGTAGGTCAGTACCGGATGCAAGGCACATATAAAACACATATAAAAAGAGTGAATTATAATAATAGAAAAATCAACTCTTTAGATAACCTACTCGTAGATCATAAATGGTTGTGAAGAGTATGAGATGAATACTTCTCAACAATTCAATGATATCAGTCAATAGACATCCAAGATCATATATATGATTGTCAACCTCTATTTCTCTCATATTATTTCCAGATCAAGACTCCCCCCCCATCATGAGTCAATTGAGTGAGATACCTACCTAGTACGAATGATAACCTTATAAACTGACCATAAACAGATACTTTTCTTTGAACATTCATTGGTTAAATTCGTTAGATAACTCAATATACATATTGTCATTTTTTGGTGCTAAGAAAAAAGAGAGGGGAGGAGGAATGAAGAAGAATAGGTAAGAGAAAGAGATTTAACAAATGATAACACAAACAGGATCAAATCATACCTTAGTGAATCCAGTCACCCACCTGTAGAGAGAGTTAATTATTAGAGTTGCAGTTTACGAGTATAATAAGTATAATAAGTATAATAGTACTTGCAGCAGTTGTTCCACTTCTGAACAAAACCAAACAAATCCACTACCCCAATTCGATTCGATTCAATCAATTACTACTTTTCAATCTACTGTACCTGCTAGTTAGTCATAAGCGATCTTGAACCACCTGCAAGAAACCCCCCAGTTCCATCAGTTTGGAAAACCAGAAGAAGTTCTTATTTCTAATTCTCTAAGAGCAACAACTTTATTGAAGATAATCAACAATATTCTCTTGTATTTGGAGATCCAAGACATCGAACCTACCTATCAAGTCAATATAATCAACTTTATTTCGAGAAATGTCGCGCATTTGACATTTCTAATCCAGCGCGATACGGTCGGAAAGACAGAAAGAATTACCTTTGACCATCATCCATCATCCACTTCCAACGTCAACCGTCAACTCCTTCACACATCATCGCGCAATAATTCTACATTACAACATTCAAATCATATCTACAATATTTTGACTCGATGGTCTGATTCTTTTGAACTCGAGAATTCATCCTAATCATTCAAATACTTCAAGAAATTTGGACGTGATAAGTCTGAGCCCACCCCAGGGTCAAAACGATTACTTCTTGCCATTGTGCCATGTCGACTCCATCGACTTTACCTCCCCACCATCCCAATTACGGATACTCTCATCATCAGAATTATCAATCAAACCACCCATACCGAGCGAGCAACACCCTATTGAACGGAAATAGCCGTCTGGGCACCTCTTACACTCTTCCGACCAACTCATCGAGTAATAGCACATCGTCGAGTGTAGCTCCTCCTCCAAATTCGATTCAAATACCCTCACACCCTGCGAAACCCGAGTCTAAAAAGTCTCCAAAAAAGCCCGCAGTCATGGTTTCTACCTCATTGCAAGCGCCTCCCCCGCACAAGAGACAAAGATCGAAGGAGAGACAACCAGATTGGGATAAGTTTTACGAGAATGGTTTGCCCAAAGAGGTAATTGTCATTGATAGCTCTGAATCGCCAGAACCATCGTTGGACATTTCCTCACATATTCAAACCAACGATACTGCCGTGGCAGCGAATAGTGGCCATGCGGCGAAGAAGAGAAAACGCAATGATGCATATGATCCCGTATACCAACTTCACCCCTCGATCGATCCGAGTCCACACTACAAATCAGAATCGGGTTCCGGCTCCACGATATCCACCGATCGCACAACATCAGCAATTCATACAACCGCAGCTACATCCCTTGGTTCACATTCATCCAATGGGCAGAATGGGTACGAGGCCGCGGAAGTCATAGGGCAGAAGAGGAAGAGGACCAACACTCGGTTGCAGATTGCGAATGAAGCCAAGCGCAAAGAACTAGAACTCAATGGGGATGCGTTCTCCAACTACATACCACCACCTAAGCCACCCATCAAATCTCGCGATGTCCCAGTACGCCCGATTGCGGATGTAAGTTTTGATGGTTTCCACAGTACGATCGCAAGCTAACATGTGTGAAGAACTCTTATACCAAGAATACCAAAATCGACGATGACGACGGGCATTATATCGTTGTTCCAGAAACGAACCTAACAGCACAATGTAAGTCTCCATAAGACCTTCTAGTAACCTTCTTAAACTCATTGGAAAATAGACCAGGTCCAGAAATTACTTGGCCAGGGAACCTTTGGAAAGGTTGTACAAGCTAAAGATCTTCACAATGATAAATGTGTTGCCATAAAGATCATTCGCTCTGTGCAGAAATACCGGGATGCTTCGAAAATCGAGTTGCGAGTCCTCTCAACACTCAAAGCAAACGATCGTGAGAACAGGAACAGATGTATACATCTACGGGATTGTTTCGATTATAGAGGACATATATGTATAGTCATGGATCTTTTGGGGCAGAGTGTTTTCGATTTCTTGAAGGGCAATTCTTTCGTACCTTTTCCCAATTCTCAGATTCAACACTTTGCGCGACAGTTATTTACGAGTGTTGCTTGTAAGCATCTTGCCATCCTTGAACTCGAAGCCACTAGCTAACATTGGATCAGTTCTCCACGACTTGAACCTAATTCACACAGATCTCAAGCCGGAGAATATCTTATTATGCAATAGTGCATATCAAGCCTTTACCTACAGCCGCAAGATTCCTTCTTCTTCAAGTACAGTTACCCGGCAAGCGGCGCAGCGGAAAGTTCTTCTGGATACAGAAATTCGGCTTATTGATTTTGGTTCCGCAACCTTTCAGGATGAATATCACTCATCTGTCGTATCTACACGTCATTACCGAGCTCCGGAAATTATTCTTGGACTTGGTTGGTCCTTCCCATGCGATATCTGGAGTATTGGATGTATACTTGTCGAATTCTTTACAGGAGACGCCCTTTTTCAAACGCATGACAACCTGGAGCATCTGGCCATGATGGAGGCGGTAGTTGATAGAAAAATAGATAGCCATCTCGTTCAGCAAGTCAACACTATGGCGAAACGAAATGGAGGAAACCCGGCTCAAAAGTAAGAACCCCGGAATCTTCCTTGGAATATTTACTGATGCCATTTCTCAGATATTTCAAGCGCTTAAGGCTTGAATACCCATCTGCTGACACCACAAGGGCTTCACGGCGATTTGTGAAGGCGATGAAACCCTTACATGTAGGTTATTCCAAATAGTATCTAGCAGGCGTTGCTAATAAAATCACAGGAAATCATTAAGGATCAGTCAAAATTTAGCAAGAATTTCCTGGATCTATTGAGAAAGATATTTGTCTATGATCCAAACGAACGTATCACAGCCAAGGAGGCGCTTCAACATCCATGGTTTAAGGAAGCTGCAACAGCCGATGACGGTACGGAAGCAGCGAAAATTAGAATACAAAGGCAGAGTGGGACATTTGTGGCACCACAGAGGCATCATTGAGCGATTAACGAACTATGACGGCGTAAATGGCATGGAGCATGGGGATATCTTAGTACTCTGCACTACTTGTTTAGTTTTAGCAGCGGATTGCGGTGGTAATGACTTTTGTATTATCTTACATAAATATTCTACTTCCGGAAACAATCTGGCGGTCTTGATTACTTTCAGAAAATAGACACAGGATGGAGTTCCAGCAAATTGACGCTCAGCTTGTTATAATGTTGAGAGCATCGTTGGTTTCACAATGACTTTCATCGAATGAGTCTCCAATTATTACACAGTACATAACACTACAATTTGGGGGTTTCCTTATGTCAAATCTTTTTGAGTGATGAATAGAGTGCATGCTAGAGTCTAGAGTTCACTACCTGGTTTTTGATATTGGATGCTATATGATGCTTTCTCGGCTACCGTATAATTTTATGAAACCCCGTCATAATTTTTTATAGATATATTTTTATCTGAGTCGTGATTTCTGTGACTGCAACAAGAATATGAAATGAACGTCTGCTTCCAGCTTAATGCAGAAACTCCCATCGATTACAAGATTGAATCTCAAATATAGATTTCGAGGTCTTAGAAAATCACTTCACGAAGCATTGAAAACCTTTTCAAGGAAAGAGGGGCATAGTTTTCCTCCACATCCAGCAAGATTATCTCCCCTGCCTACTCGATATATCTTAGAGAAGAACGACAATCTAAGAGCTACTCCGCAACTATCACACGATCTTACGAATGCTGTGAATGGAAAGCGGTTTCTTATTCTTAAAGAGAGCCCGGGGAATGTGTATCGCGGCGCAAAATACAGGAAACCATTGATCAATAGTAGAAACCGCCTTCAACAGCCAGGAGATTTAACCAAAATGCGCAATTATATCCAATTCCTCACAACGCCCACGGTGGATACGCCTGGGACTACATTACTTTTACATTTCGATAATAAGAGATACTTGATTGGGAATATTGCAGAAGGAACTCAAAGAGCATGTGTGCAAGGCAAGATTGGATTGATGAAAGTGGGTGAGGTTTTCATGACCGGAAAGGTGGATTGGGCTTCGACTGGAGGGATGCTGGGCATGATTTTGACGTTGGCGGATGCGACCAGTACTTCAAGAGAGGCACAGTTCCAAGTTGCAAATGCGAAATCGCAAAAGAAGGGGGCACGCGCCGAGAAACCCGACAAGGCCTTTTTGAATATACATGGAGGGCAAAACTTGACTCATCTACTTGCGACGGCTAGGAGATTTGTTTTCAGAAATGGGATGCCGTTATATACAAATGAATATCGACCAGATATAGAACAGAGAGCGAATTGGGATCCTTCATGGAGTGATGAAAATATCAAGGTCTGGGCTATGGCTGTCAAATCGGAAGTAACCGCAAAACGTCATGGGAAAAGAAGTCATGATGAGTTTTCGGATGATTCTCCAGATGGTTCTCTTGCTGAAAAGAGCCAGGAGCTTGAAGTTAAGGAGGCCCAGGAAGTCAGTGATAAAGAGGATGATGAACATCAAATACGAAAGTCTGTCGTATCTTCTATGTTCGACTCTGATTGGAAGTTAGATACCCTATACACGATGAAGCTCAAGGATGTCAAAATGCCTGCCGCCATCTTTGTTAGGAATTCAGATGGTAAGATACAAAAATATCAAGGACCTAAACCAGGAGGAAATCAGGAAGTTCCCGATATTGAAGTCCTTACTCGGAGACCTTGGCCAGGAGCATTGGTCGAATCTTTACCTCCGACGAAACCTTCTACCAGCTCAGTCTCATATATAATCAAGAACCACACCCAGCGGGGAAAGTTCAATCCTAAAGAAGCCGAGAGATTGAATGTCCAGCGAGGTGCTGATTATCGAACTTTGGCAGCAGGAAGAAGTGTGATTGCGACTGACGGTACCACTGTGACCCCAGAACAAGTTTTGGGAGTAAGCAAAGAAGGCACTGGAGTTGCAATTCTCGAAATACCTGATGTCTCTTATATTAGAGGTCTACTCGCACGTGAAGAATGGAAAACAAAAGAGGTCATGGCAGGTGTTGAATCAATCATATGGATTTTGGGCCCCGGTGTTTTAGCTGACTTCAGGATAAAAGAGTTCATGGAAGAGCGCAAAGAATTTACTCACATCGTCTCCTCCCAAGATAATTGCTCAAATTATCTTGCATTCAGCTCGGCCGCAGCGCAAGCTATTCGTCTACATCTTCTCGATTCCGAACGTTTCCCAATTCCTGCATTTAGTAACGCATCTGAGCCACCATCTCAGCCCGTGCCATATTTAAAGGCAAAACTAGGTAAAACAATACTACTCGAACCAAAATTCGAGATTCAAGATGACAAGTGCATTCCTTATCTTGATACTGTCAAGGTGGTAGAGGAAGCAGATCCTGAAGTTCTTGCTTTGGCAAACGAAGCTAGGAAAGAGGTTATGAGTCCGGAGTATCAAGCAAAGCTTGATGAAGTCCAGAAAGATATACCATGCAAGGATGCAGAAGTCATTACTCTTGGAACCGGTTCGGCTTTACCTTCAAAATATCGAAATGTTTCAGCTACTCTACTTCGAATTCCTGAATATGGTAACTACCTTTTTGACGCTGGTGAGAACACACTTGGTCAAATGAAGAGAGTGTTTGGCAAAGACCTACCAGGTGTACTCTCTGATCTCAAAGCAATTTGGATCAGTCATCTTCACGCCGATCATCACCTTGGTACTGCTTCAGTTATTAAAGCATGGCATGAAGAAACATCTAAGAATGAAGCAGCGCGAATTAATAAACTCGTCGTAGCATCGGATCATGGTATGATTCATTGGCTGACGGAATATTCCGAGGTCGAGAATTATGGATTTGAGAGACTGGAGCTTGTTGAAATGACTCCGGCAGTTAATAATCTTTACGAGAAATTCACGCCAAAACAAACTGAAGCATTTGGTCTTTCGTCCATTGAAGCTTGCCAAGTGAGCCATTGCCATGGTGCTTTGGCCGTTGCACTGAATTTCCCCAATGGATTCAAGGTTGCTTACTCAGGTGATTGTCGACCTTCACAAGACTTTGTTAGAATTGGTAAAGGTGCAACATTGTTAATTCACGAGGCTACATTTGATGACGAACTCCAAGGTGATGCTATTGCCAAGAAACATTCCACAACCTCGGAAGCAATGAACATTGGCAAGGGCATGGGAGCAAGGCGTATTCTACTTACTCACTTTTCTCAGAGGTATCAAAAGATACCAGTCATGGACAGTGAAGTTACAGATCAAGTTGCCATTGTTGCATTTGATTATATGAAGGTTAAGATATCTGATTTTTCGAAAATAGCGGCATTTAGACCGGCGTTGTTGAAGCTTTATGAGGAGAAAGAATAGATTAAGGCGATTAAAATGAGTGCAGTTTCACGATTGTGAATGACGCGAGGAGAAGCATGGTTTGGGATTGGTTATCACTCTCAAATAAGGTCTTAGACAGGGCATGTAAGAAATATGTTTATATTGTATAGTACTAACAAAAGAAATTCTCACGAGTGGATTTCTAACAAAAGAAATTTTAACAAAAGAAATTCTATGTTGTGAGAAGGAGATCACTCCTCTCTTGTTTCATCCCCAAAAATCGCTCTACCATCTCTAAAGTCTAGATCATGAAATCACTAACTCGAGTTTCGCGGTCACCGCGCTTACCTTCAGTACGAGCAACATGTGACCTTCGTGTGAAAGGATTTACTTGAGGATCAGGGCGTCGCTGATGCGGTGCGTGCTTTTGTTTGGGTCTGTTCTCGTTTTCATGTCTCGTAGTACGAGGAGAAGGAGGCGTGGGTGATGCTCGTGGATCCTCATAATGACTTCCACGATAAGCAGGTCGATTGTTTATTGTTGGTGGATCCTTGAATGGATTTGTGAAACGAGGCTCGTCTTCTCCATCTGATTCGAAAGTGGCATTCTCTGAGATTCCAACGAGTTGTCGATAGGCGCTAGCGCGCTCTTCGGCTCCGGAGAAAGAAAGTTGGGAAGAATTGTATTCGCTGCGGGTATAGAGCGTTGGGCTTCTTTCCTTGATAGGTCTGGAGATGTTGTGAAAGAACCCGTCGGTGAAAACCACGGTGTCGCGGAAAGCAGCATGAACACCTTCTGCCGGATGTGAATTCTGAGTTGATGGGTGTGCGAGAGATGTTCTCGACATCATATTTGCATAGAAATCTATAATTTCATTCTCAACATCTCCTTCTCCATCTTTGTCCTCTTCCAGAAAATCGTGTCCCAGAAGTGTTCGGGCCTCGCTATCTCTGTCGAAAGGATTATGGTTTGTAGCTAAGCGTTCTCCTCGAGCGGCTTTTCGGAGTGCCTGAAGATGTTTGCGAAATCGACAAATCTCTCTTCCGAGACCTTGAGATTCATGGGTTAAGGCCTCGGAGTCTCCTTGCCATGATGCCCATGCGCGGACTACATCGATCCAGCCTTCCATTTGCTTATTCTTCTTTCTGCGGCCCCAGATGGAGGCGAAGAGATCGCGGATGATCGATCTATCACCTCCGATGGTTGCGAGAATACAGGCTTCACAACCCGATGCTACGCGCTCGTAGCGGAGATCGGAGGGCTGGACTTGATATGCTTGACGATAAAACTCGGGTTGCATCCAGATACTATTGAGCATTTTCATTCGAAGAACGAATTCTTGAACATTAACCGGCAATTGTTCGAAGGGAATTCCAGCAGTAAGACGATGAAGACGAGTGGTGCATTCAGCGGTTAATTCTAAAAATATCTTGCGGATAAGATAGGGATTTAGAGGCTTGTGGACGTCGCATAGCACGGCTTTGGTTTCGCCTAGGCGAAGCGAAGATAGTGATGCGGCGACGCGGTATATTAGTCCGCTGGATTTGGGATGGAGGATAGAAGGGGGAAAGGTTTGTATGAGCACTGCTTGATCGCAAAGCCAGGGTTCATTGGAGAGAGTACCAGGGAGTCGGGTCAAGAGCTGAGTGAGTAGATCGAGGGATGTCGCGGAAAACTCGCGGAGAGAGTCTGTTGGGGATGGAATGTTGATCTTTCCTTTGGTGGTGGTGCGCGGTTGCGGGAGAAGTGGATCGAGAAACTTTTGCATGGTTGCTTTTGTTTCTTGGATTTCTTGTTTGGTTGGTTCGGGTCCGGTTTACTGTAAATGCAAATGCTAATTCTAAACGGGATGTGAATGCTGGATAGTTCGGTCTACTGAATCTCCTGTTAGATTCTGGAATCTGGAGGCGTCTTTGTAGTTTGATAATGGCATTGTTTTGAATAGATTCTAGAAGGTACATTCTCTTTGTACTGGTTATTTGATAAATACTATTCTATTTCCTTTGTTGGTGGGTTATGTTTGAGGGATGGAACTCTCTTCGTGGTAAACGTTGTTTCCGGGGTTTCTTTGTACGTTTCAAGGTCCCTTGTTGTGAGAATACAATAAGACGTTGTTTAGGAGTGCTTCTTTGATTCATCTTTGAAGAAATAACACCATTGTCTCTTTTCTTTCACAGACTAGATGGTGGACAATGCTACAAAGAGCGTCGATTCCCTTGTTCATAGGAGCGGACGAAATATAAAACTCTCCACATCCCCTCTCATATTCTTCTCTTATCTCCTCGCAGCACACAGCACCTCAAACACCACAACCACAATCCTCCAAACAACTCCCCACCCCAAAAATGCCTTTCCACATCCCCCATCTCCGTCTCCCCAGCTCATCCCTCTCGTTCAAAAGATCCAAGAAATCCCAGAAACAAACACCCATCACCCGGTCAATAGCAACACAAACCACCAACACCCGCACGCACACATCGCGCTCCACACAGACTCCTTCTGTGTATACTTCATTTCAAGCGCAGTATGCCATCAAACCGCCGAGAAATAGTGGGATCAAGTCGGAGGCTTGGTTTATGGTTGCTGGGGGTGCGGTCGTGGGGTGGCTTTGCACGAGGACTTGGCGTTGGATTTGGTGAGAGTGGAGGTGGGAAGAGATGAGGAGAGATTCAGGTAAGTGTTTCCTTTCTGTTTGAGTGCTAATTCTTTCGTGTGTAGTTCGATTTTCATTTTTGATAATCGCCATCTCCGTTCTTTTCTGTCTTTGCAGTATTCATTTCTTATAGTCGTTCTTTACAGTTCAAAGATTGCGAGAAATAGAAAGTAGATGAGAGAAAGTAAATAAAAATGGTTTGTTTTTCCAGATATATAATAAGTTTGTAAGTTTTATCCCAGTCCCCTGTCTTTGCTAATTGTGTTATAGGTATGTTTTTTTTTCTCCCTTTTTAATATGCAGGTAAGTCCTTTCTCCTTTCCCTTGTTTGCTAATTGAGTATAGATAATTCTTCATCCTTTTGAAAATCTAGGTAAGTCATTCCCCTCCCACTATTTTGCTAATCGAGTATAGGTATTTCCATTTTGTTCATTTGTTCCCAAGGCCCAAAGCTCTAGCTAGGTAAGTCACTCCCTCCTCCTTTTTGTTAACCGAGTATAGTTATTTCTTTTTCTTCTTCTCTCCTCTTCGAAAATCTAGGTAAGTCGCTCCTCTCTACCGTTCTTGCTGATAAAGTATACAGTTATGCCAATCCTTTTTATCTATCCAATCCAGATATCTAGTGTCGCACAGTTATAAGAGATGAAAACCAGGTAAGTCGTTCCCTTTCCAATTCACGCTAATCAAGTATACAGGTGCTTTCATTCTATTCATTCAATGCTATAATACTAGAACTCAGGTAAGTCGCTCCTTTTCCCTTTCCTGCTAATCGCTAATACAGGTGCACCATTGTTCGTTCCTTCATTTATTCAACGCTAATATACACTGTCGCGCAGTCATAAGATAGAAAATTCAGGTACGTCGTCCCCCTTCCCCCTTTTGTCGCTAATCGAGTATGTAGTTGTATCGTAATTTTAGTCCACGGGCAATCTCAATTGCAATTTCGAAATCTCCGACACGAATTAATTCAAGTAAGTCATTTCCTCCCCTTCTGTCAGCTGATTACCTAGGAATATTTATCCCTCTCTCTTTAATATCCAGAGACCTATTAGGTCGCAAGAAATACTCAGGTTGAGTCACTCCCTCTATCCCCTTGAGTTATAGTACTCACGCATATCAGAATATTCATGAGATATAAGATTAGTGGGTGAATCCACCATTTCACTCCCCACCTCCCACCTCACTGTGCTAATCGATTATACAGGTAAATTTAATCCCGCCTATTTCACACCTCACTATACTCTAAGACTCATGCTCAACACAGATAAATCCGTGCTAAAGACATCATGCAGGTAATTTCCCACCCATTTCCCCCCCTTTCCTTATTTTCGCTAATTCATCATTCTAGGTAAGCGATGTATTTTTCTTCGCGCCTCCTCATACGTGCATACTCACGATCATATAATCATGAGGTACTAGCGTAACCATAATCCTACTATATATAGGTAAGTTATTCCCTCTATTTTTCCAACTGACTCTATAGATAGTTTCATTTTCATTTCATCTCACTTTCCCATTTCTTGATGTAAATCAGAACTAGGATTCTAATAATAAAACACATTTCAAAACCAAAAAAAATCCCTATACGCGTGTTAGATGTAGATATGCCCGTGAGTTGTTGTGAGCCCGAAAATATATCACTATAATTTGGAAGTTTCATGACTTCCCGAACTCGAGGGGATACATTTTGTGAGTTGGGTTGAGACTTGGTGAATACATAAGGAGACAATGAGACATGTCGACCAAATAAAGTGGTCGTTTAGGATATAAGGATTTAAGTTTCTATAGACTTCGTTGATACCTTTCCAATGTCTCAATTTTAGTACATGTATTTGGCAAGAGATTTGTGCTGGATCATGTTTCCTCGTTCATCAGCAAATCAACACGCACCCATTGAACACATCTACCTGACGTAACGAACACCTCAATTTACCTAGGTAGCCAACCAAACTTGGTAGTAGAATATGTATCTAATATACAAAGGTAGATTTGCAATTTACGGGTCTCTTCTTTTCTCATTTTGGCTAGCTCCAATTTGTTAGATGATACATCGCTTCTTCAAGATATGACTCTTATATGTTCGAATCTTCGGATAGAGTAGTTATTTAATGGCCTATCGCCAGTCCCGTGGAGGCATATGAACCATTCCGTTGGGTCAAACAATCCACTGTTGTTTGTTGATTCCTGTGGATGAAAACCGCAAACAGTTCTGAAGTATGCGGAAGTAAATCGCCATCAAGACAATTCGATTCCATACCCTGCCACAAATTTTCTCGAGGCTACTGCAGCAAGATTGTGGAAACCTTTTCAAGCCCTCAATCCTAGACTTCCTGGTCCAACTTCAGAATGAATTGCGGAAGCACATTTGAATCAATGGTCATGCCAATAACACCCAATCACTTTAGGTGCTAACGATCGATCTTCTATATCTGGAAGATTTTCGCTTGGAACACTGCGGATGGCTAGTCACTGTTGATGACGTATAATCGGAGAAGATGGTGAGTGGATTGGATTTGTGATGTCAAACAATGAGAGCAAAAAGAATCACTAAGTGCCCAATCAATATCCATTGAGTCAACTATATTATTTGCATTTAAATCTCTGACGTCTGCATCTAACAAATCTAGGTTTCCAAAATCCTTATCTCTTATCCAGATGTGCAACAAATCCCAGATGATCCCCCCTAAAGCATACTAAAATAATACTAAGTAAGCGAGCTTAGGAAGCATAAGTTAAAGATTCTAGCTCCTTTCCTTAATCCATCTATTGAAACCTTGTATCGTCTTGTAGATCCTTATCTCTTATCCAGATATGCAACAGGTGCTAATATAATACCCCTAAACTCTCTTGAAATCATACTAACAAATATTCCTTCCACTAAGCTAGATTTTCAATCTTATCAGTGACCCCTTATTGTTTAATTCATTCCATGCCTCGTCCTGGCCTGAGGCTTATGAGTCTACATTCAACTCTTATATTGTGCCCCCCCCCCCTTTTTATAATTTATCACCCAGCTCAAGCTCCTCTCGACTATACTCATCAAGTCCTCGGTTCAACATCCACCCGTCACAACTGTCTCTACTCATCACAACTATCTTATTCCATAAAACTTCGAAAACAACACCACTATCTAGCTCGCTCTCACTCTAATTCATGCGATCGACTCCCTCACTCCTCACTCAGCGCATTGCCACTCAAATCTCTCCTACTATATCCAGGATTCCTATCCAACCCATCTCTTCTATCTTGTGGCTGCCCATTCATTCCATACACATTCTTATTTCCCGGTACCTCCACAGACGAATCTTTATGTTCAATAGAGGAGACGGGTCGGTTAATTTCTAACCCTCTTATCATATTAGAACCGAGATTAGAATAGAAAGACGGTGGGTACCATTTTTGGGTATCATTTCTAGTTCCATTCCCATCGACGACAACAGTACTTGATACAAACGGTTGTGGAGATGGAGATCTATAAACCTCAGATTGATATCGCTACTGAGAAGCATTCGCATGAACCTGACTCTGGACCGAAGGGATTCTCCCCGAAGGCGGAGGTGTATCAACTTTCTGAACACGAGTTTGCACTTGCGGTTTATCTGAAATTTGCATGGTGTGAGATGATTGAGAAGTCTGGAGTTTGAGTTGTTCTTTTTCCGTAAAATATTGTGCTGGTGACGTGTGAACCCCGTTTGCCCCTGGATTTCCGGTTCATTTTACAGAGACATTTGTCTTCTGGACGCTACGATATGTAAACTGTGCTAGATTTCCAGATCCGGAATTAGGCGGAGGTGTGTTTTTCTTTTTCTTCAAAAGGAAAAATGCTGATAATGAAATAAAGGTTAGGAGAGCGATACCTACCGCAATGCCCCGGATGATAGGACCGATGGGTGTTATCTTCTACAGGTGGGATCCAATTTTTGTGGTTGAGGTGGAAGAAGAGGAAGATTGAGATGCGGTCGGCGTGCCCATTGAACCTGATCCACGCCCTGCGTTTGAGGCCAATCCTAACACTCAGTAATCCAATCATAGCTGACACTTGTCTGACCACATCCCTCGTAGAAATAGCCGCCCGAAGCCGATGTGAAAAGACATGTTTCGCTAGACGAACACTTGGGTTGTCCTAGTCCTGGAAATTTCCGTGAATTTTAGTGTGGAGTTTTGGAAGTGAAGGATACTGGAGGTGAGGGAACGGAAATACACAGAAGATAGTCCTAACCACCAAATAGTAGGGGAGAAAAAGTCAAACACACCTCCTGGAATAGTCCACTCAATACAAATATTTGTAGCGGCCTTCTTTCCCTTTGTCATTCCCATCCCAAATCCCAAGTCTATCCTTCTCCTGGCCTACTCATGTTCCGGCGCTAAAGTTGGCCTGGGAATCTGAAGTGCCTCGCCATATCCTATTGTTCGCGATGGGATTACATTGAACACAAATGCTGATGCCAGATGTGGAGAAGAGAAAAAGGCGATTAAGCTGTAAAGTAGAGAAGGGAGGCGTGAGAGCCGGGCCATATTTGAAGGATCAGAAATGAAGAAAATGATATTTCACGGGGGACCCAGAGAACGTGAAAAGAAAAACTAGATATCGCGGACTAGAAACGATATTAGGTGATGAGATAACCATCAAAGAGAGATTATATATCTAGAACCCTTCCGTAAACCTCAATAGTAGGACGTAGATAGCAACTACCCACTTTTTATATATCCCGTCTCATATCATCACATTCGTCTTCTCTGTCCTCCATAAAACTACATCAATATAATGACACAAATCACCACAACTTCGAAACCAAAGACCTACCCATCGGGAAATACATAATACTGTAGCCTTTCCCCATGCAACCCCAATCCGCGGCTTGAAAGCGCCACGATATGCAGCCATGAAGTAGCTGCAAGCTTGTCATAAAGAAACCGAACAAACGTGGCGGATGATAAATTTTGAAACCAAAGAGGTATTGTTAGATATCGTGTAACACCGTTGAAGTAGTACTGGTGCGAGGGTGGACTTGATATTTGTAGCGAGCAAGTTTTCCAGTTCGGTAATCTGGAGCTTTCATCTCCCAATTCAAAAAGTTTGAGATAATGAATTCACCTTGATATTTTAATGTATTCATCATACATTGAGAGTTTGTTTGCATTCAGCCCACCAGCCCCAACTAATGATTGGATATCTTAGTACTAGCCAAAAACAAGTTCAATACATCGGCAGATTTTTTTATTTGCAATGATCAAGCCCAAGTCATATTTCGTATCTGCATATATGCCAAAACTGAGAATCAACACTACTGATATATTGACTGGTTGACTAAACAACCAAAAGCCCCCCTTTCCCCCTGTCTAAAAAAGTCTAAAAAAGAGAGCCCATGAACAGAGCACAAGAAGAAAATTTTTTCACAAATTCACAACTTCAGCTCCAAGGCATCAAAAAGCCATGAGACTTGCAACTCACCCACCTCCCTGAGGAACCCAGCCCAACTTCTTTTTCAGTCAAGAGAAGCGAATATATATCCTGCCTCTCCAACGTACTTTGGCTCGAGTCTAGAACTATTGTTTGTTTGTATATCCTCACCAAGTAACAAATCTACATCGCATGCCAGACAACTGAACTATCGAATTTTGAATCTTGATTATTGTCTTTCCCGCATAATTCGTAATCCTTAGAATATTTCTTTCCCGCTTTCCAGCTGATGTTCCTCGTATCTATTCTCTTCACTACTATTAAAGGTCTATTCGCCATCCCATGCATTCATACAATCATTCATCCATACAAACCTCCAAAAAATAGAATATAGTTCAACGCTCTACTCCTCAACCAACAAAACAGCTCGCTCAGTCATTCCCCTATTCCCCCCCAAAAAAACACTACCGCTTCAAATCTTTAACCTTAACCTCTCCACCCCCCTTCCCCGTCTTCCCTTTCCCATTTCCATACCCCTCAACCCCCATCTCCCGCATAGCCTGTTCCACCATGTGTACAGCCTCTATACATACATCATCACCGGTTCTCCAAGCTCTGAGCGTTACATCTTGCGCATCAAGAATGTCTTTTGCGCGTTTCCAGCGACGTTTCCAGAGATCGAATTTTTTGTTGGATGGTCGATAATTCTCATCGTCTGATGAGTCGGGGGAGCTGTTATTTGTGTTTGTTTGGGTAATAGTACTGGCTGTAGAAATTGAAGAGGGGATGGTTGATTTATGGCGTGGGGGAGGTGGTAGTCCATTGCTTGATGATGGATTGTACGATGGGTTGAATGTAGGCTGGGGCCTTGGATTCGATTCACCCATGCCCGGTATATAAGATCTCATTTCTGGAAGATTGTTATAGGTCTCTGCAACTTTATTACGAGCACTAGATATGTATGCCTCACTAGATGATTCCGATAACTCTGCACTACTTTGTGCCTGCTTCAATGGATGGTTATTCACACTTCCATGTATAGCACCTGAACGACGAGGTTTAGGTGGTGGTGGTGGTGGTGGAGAGTTTTGCTTGGAGAGTTCAGATGGGACAGCTGGAACCATGGTGATTGTACTTGTTCCACGAAGCGATAAAGGTTTGGAAGGTCGAGGTGGAGGAGCTTTGCCATCATTGGCGGATTTTCGTCGTGGAACATCTGGTACTTCCATATCTGACATAGATCGAGGTACCACTTGCCTATGAGATTGATGTATAGGCTCGTTCTCAGGCTCATCCCCGAAATCAATTAGTGTTCCCATGGTTGGTCCATTACTGGTCTGGAGTCTGGTTTCCGAGGGAACTCTAGGAGGCAAAGATGGTCGCTTCTCTGATTGCTCTGATTTACTAAATGTAGATGATCTCCTACTATCAATGGATTGCGTTCGAGATCGAGATTCAAACCTTCGACGTTCTCCACTGAGTGGGCCCAATGCCGAATCAAAGAACCCTATATCTGCAGGTGTTGTGACATCTCGGATAAAGATCCCGAGGATTTTCCCCGGATTTGCTAAAACGACATCGGTATAGACTTCTAAATCTGCTTCACCACTATCTCCAATCAAAATAAATTTCCTTTCTGAAAAGTCGCGCATGATCTTCTCGAGGGTACCCTTCTTTCTTTCTGCAACGGGTTCAAAAATACCCTGGAGCATTCCGCTGTATTGTTTTAGATGATATGATCCAGGTGGCAGTCCTGCTTTTCTGAAAAAGCTCACCAAGACTGGAAATAATTGCCAAGGTGAATTGGATACGTAGTGTACCCCAACACCCATGTCATACATTGTGTTATACCATTCCTTGACACCCTCAATTGTGAGGTCAGCAAATTCACGAATGAAGACATTTCTGAAAATCTCTCTTGATCCTGCACCAATAGAAGAGTGCTTGATTGTATCATCGACATCAGTAATCAGACTGACTCCTTTTGGTTCAGTAATTTTAACTTCTTCAATTGCTGAAAGGTTTTCCGAAGCCAACACTCTAACATGTGTGGGAACAAACTCCAGAGCGGCTCGCATGATGAAATGACCTGCTTCATTTGTTTCTATCGTTCGCGACGAAGAGTTCTTTTCATCGTAAAAGAAAACTGTAATTGCTGTGGAAACCTTTGGATTCGTAAGGAATGGTCTTAATCGCGCCATCAAATGAGCATTTGCATTCAAAAGTTCTGCTTGGGTCATCTCGGATGGCTGATTCCATGATGTACGTTTTGTTAGACGATTTGGAGCAGGCGACGACTCTGGTGACACCCGTGAACTGCCACCCCGCTGCCTACCACGTTCACTATAGATACTATCACCATCCGAGTTCCGTTTTGGCTTTTCACTATAGTCACCCCGCAGTGCTGCTTCTTCCTCGCCTCGACCCTTTTTCAAAATTTGTTCTGCTTCTCGGGCAATTTTCTCCTCATCACGCCTCTGTTCAAGTTCTCTATGCTTTGCTCTTATTGAATTCGTATCCGGGCTAGACTCTCGAGAACTGGATTTCGGTGCTGGTATCCCACTCAACTGGCGTGCAAGTCCAATGAGCAACCTATTCTTTCTCGTCATAGGCCCTCTATGAGGAGAGTAAAGCCACCCTCTAACATCCACATCAACTATAGCCCTGTCATCCTCATATTTTTGCCATTCCCTCGCCCAATATTCCGCATCTCCCGGTTCGTTCAATTTAGGATTCATGTGGGCATTTTCAAAAAAAGGTTTCTCCTTGGTATGTCTCCGCGCATATGATGGAAATAGTATCATTTGCTCATCGCCGTGGGAAACAATAGATACATCCGGAAATGAACCTGGAATTCCATGCTCATCGTCGTCTATTCCACTATTTCCACCCCATTTCTCGGAATATGATTGTTGATACGATTGACGAAGTTCGTTCGCAGCTTTCAAATATCCTGCAAATTTCTCCCTCTTCCCCCCTCGCTTTTTTTCCTCCCCATATCCGTCTGCGACATAGCTAGACATCGAACCAGATGATGGGCTCAGCTTGTTAGAAGCCGTCGCATTGTTTTTAGAAGCGCCACCGAAGAATTTCCCCACCAGTCTTCCAAGGATTTGGAAGGCAGTTTTCTCAGCAGCTCTCTTTTTCTTCCGTTTTAGCTGAGTCCTAACTATGTAATTATAGGTTCGTGATTGTGCGCAAAGTTTGTAGAATGGGAATGTTTCGAATCTGAAATTTGCCAAGAGCTGGCGTGCAGTCTGCCGAGGATGTGGGAATAGGTATCGAAAAAGGGATATCTTACGATGAGGATGACCTGGTCGACGAAGTGAAGGAGGTGCCACGATAAATGTGCGAGGCTGACAGCCTGAATGATGTTTAAGTACGTACTGTGGAGACGTTGAAGGCAACAAGCTAATGAATACAAAACTCAAGCCTGCTTACTCGTATAATGTTTGTCATGATCTGTCAAAACAATACCTACTGGTACTGGGGGCCACCAGGGCTATGATGAAACCTTAATAAATGGGCGGAGAGTTTTGCTCAACTGTTTTCAATGGGACGAATAGTAAAAATGGATGAAGTAGAAAGTTTATGGAGGAAAGACTACGGGGCCACTAAACATTTGCCAAGGTGCAGCATCAAGATGGGAAATTGGGAAATTGGGAAATTGGAAAATCCTCAATATATTTCAAACTTGATTTATTCCTATTCCTGTCATTGTCTTTAGCTTCTTTTACTTGCTCTGCTTGCCCCAGTAGCTATTTAATAGGAACTGCTCCCACGTGAACGAAAAAAGCTGTAGACCAACAAGACACCTACTTTTCAAAATTATATACCAGTATTAAATCAGCTTATTAATAATTTAAATTCGAAATTAGATGTAATAAGAAGTAGTTTGTTGAATTTAATATAAGTCTTAATTTGAAAAAGTTCGGATTTAAATTCATAATATTATATAGTTATATAGTATTAAAATTGGGTGTTATTAATAGCTTTTTTGATTTTGGTTCGTTTGGTGTGCGGGTTTTTTTCGTACACGTGGAGAGGAATTGGATCACTGGTGGATGCTACGTCACTGTTTGCAAAGACGGTGCACCCTCACCCTGTAAAGTAAAGCTCAGCCCAGTCCAGCCCAGCCCTACAATAAATTTAAAGTTAAGAGATTTATTAGATTGAAAATTGCATTTACTACCAAGCATTCCACAGAGACAGACAGACCATCATCCATAGATAGATAGATAAAAATAAATAAATAAATAAATAAAATCTACCATCATAACAAATTATTGCACCCATGAATATAGAAACATAGAATCGATTCTTTATTTGAGACACATAGTCTCGAAATCTGGATTATATTGATTCCTTAAAATACATAGTCATGTCATTTGGAATGACCCTCGACTGATTCCCGCTCGATCCTTCATGAAATGCTTGCTGTCATTTTCACATGACGAACTCCCCCCTTTCCACAACCCTCGATAATAAACTGAAGCAATAGCCTCTAAGAACGCCGGCGCCGGATTATTTTCAGGAGGATCTGCCCTTTCCATTTGCCTCAACACTGTACCCAGGCCTGAATGTAAATTTTCATTATTACGGGGTTACCCCGAAGGAATATCAAGAAAGTAGGTGATACTTAAAGATTTACTTAATGAAGTGAATAAATGAATGAATGTGTTGATGCAAACTGCCTCAGGTCAGTAATTTATTAGGTTGGTCGTTTTCCCGGGGTTTTTTTCTTCTTTCTTTTCAAATCTGGTTTTTATGATCGCAATGATCGATAGCTAATGTAGAGCAAGCCTGTCGTTAGATACCATCAATGATAGTAGAGTAAGAGAGTATGTGGTTCCGCACTGAATCATTATCCAGCAGCAACTACCTGCCGTCTCTTTGCGGATGCATTTCCACCGTCCTAATGAAGTGTTAGTAATGCTTGGAATTCACCCGAGAAAAATCCCCATCAAGAACGAGATCTTCCGCCTTTAACCTTGGGCCATATCCCGGACCAGGGATTGGCTTTGACATACATCTGTTGAAGATCGCTTTTTCTTCTTTTGAGAACGAGTTGGCTTGACCTCGCCTTCGGTAAAGACATCATCTGGAAGATCGCAGCTATGAATCATAAGTTAGCCTTTCTCGCCATATGATTCATGAAAGGGGCACAAACTTTCGAGTGTTAACGACAGACAAAGTATTAAGCTCCTCATTATACTTCTCCCAACCTCTACACACACGCTTGAACTCATCAACACACCATGCAAGATCGAGCGATTTAGCGCCTTAAGATTGTTAGTAGCTGGGCCTCGGAATATATCATAGAAGCTTGTAATTAGAATGCATATTTCAAACACCATAACCGTGATAGCAGTAAGGCCGCTCATAAATGTAAGGGCGATGGCGGTCCACTTACCTTCGCGAAGCTCGAGGCCGATATAAAATGTTGTTGTGTAAACCATTGTTTCCTTCTTCTCGGGTTCGGACTTTGGTATATCTCCATTCTGGTCCTTTACCGCAATTCCTAAAGTTACATCATGGGATGGGTCCGTAGTCACTGCTGGGATATCGCGGATCTGGTATTGTAGATTGCCCTCTTTAACCGATTCGATTTCATCCTCGGAACTGCATTTGTGAACTCGTTCGAAGCCCTTGTTGAATGGATGTGCTAGCGCAATTGATTCATGGTTTTCTACATTAGAAACTAAAAGTCTGACTTTTGATTCGACCAAACCGGCCCATATAAGTTGAGCCTCCTTTGTAGTACTGGCGGAAATGACGGAAAGGTAGTATTTGTAGATTTTGGTGAAAAATGTGTGTTTGACGAATAAGTCTTTCCAAGATGCCTTGCCCATCATAATTCTGTCCGTGATGTTTCCTCCACGAGAAAGTTCCCGACAGATGATCTCTTTGGTTGATTTTGTTATGTTATGAGTAGCACACATGGAGGGGTATGAAGGGGTGATAATTGGCATGAGATGGTAACCGTCCCCTTTATAAACCTATCAAAGTCAATTAAACCTGGAGCGCGTTAGGGGAGAAAAACTTACCCTTGGATTCCAGACACGAACATTAAGCTTGCCACCTTTGATTGCCTGCAGCAAAACTGGTTGCGGCCACTGCCACTGAGACATAATGCGGAAAAATTTCAGGATGACTGTTGAGGCGGTTGCTTGTGGATATAATTGACATACTCTAGCCACCAGCATGGCCCAGGCGACACCTCCGGGGAAACCCATAATGTTTGCATAAATAGCTCGTCTTTGCGCCCAAAGCTTAACGCCCCTCAAAGCAGTTCTGAATACTGCCTTTTCTGGTACTAAGCTGAGAATGTCATCGGTGACACGCGTTCCGTTTAAAGACCGTAAACCAGCTTCATCCAAACCCGCTAACAAGTTGTCATCGTTCAAGCTTAGGGACCTTGGAATTTGAGATAGTACTTCAATGCGTGCAAAGATCAAGTCAATGCTGATGCCTGAATATTCAAACTTAATAATTGGGACGAAGGCTTCCGGAACAGGCGTTAGATCTTCGATAGCTCCCTCTGGGGCCATTTCAACCAAGAGATCTGGAAAAAGTTCGAAATATTCTTCGCGGGAAACGTTCTTGGGTGCAACGACCAGAGTATCAATATCAGAGCCAGGTCCATATACACCAAGTCGAAAACTTCCATATGTAAAGATTCTACCGCCAGCATTATTGATGATATTCTCTGGTAGGTTTTGCTTTCTGCAAACTCGTTTCACAAATTCTTCGGTGATGGCTTGTAAAGAAGCAAGGACGGCGGATCTGCGCAAAAAGTATGTCAGTAATGAAATAGATAAGAATAAAGCTCGATGTTCCAAGATATGATTGATCTGCGAATTTGGTAAGAAACAGTGATAACAGTCCCAATCACATACCTTTTTTCAGTATCAGCGCGGCTTTCAAAAAGATTCTCTTTTGTCATTTCTTCAATCAGCGCATCAGTTGCTTGCTTCTCAGCATCCGTTGGAAGCGCGGTAGATAAAGGCGGAGTGATGCCCAATTGTCTGGGGGCTGCAGTTGCCATTTTGATGAAGATACCGAAACCAAAAGCTTTGGATTGGCTTTCAAGGCTGTCGAGATACACAGCTTAAAATAAATGTTGGTATCAATGTTTGATTGTTCGATTGTTGTTTTGAGGAAGGTCAATGGAAACTCAAATACCAGCGCGACCATAAATTGCTCTACAATCGTGCATATGTAAGCGAATTATTTATATTGGGTTCACTTTAAAAGCTTCACCCCCACTTGTATCGTGAGGAGTGGGTGCTTAAATGATTTCTACGTACATACTCTCAAGATACTGTACCTAACTTAAGCAATCCAATCACACTGTACACCCGTACCTTCCTTGAATTCACTTGATGAAAGTCTTAAATATCTATTGATATCTCCAAGCTTCATTCTTTCGATAGAAACAATTATCTAATGTCTATGGAGATATTGAATGTACGATATGGTCGATTCTAATAATGCTTGGGAGGGAAATGAGGAAACTCAGAATGATCCTGATGAGAAGAGAGTTCTTCATCAAGCCTTGGACTCTTTCTAGTAAGGATATTTCTATTTAATGACGGTATTGTTTAGTCCGATAAGAAGGGGGGATCCGGCTAGTACTGTAACCCCGTTTGATTTATGGGACTATCAAGCGAGTTCTATTCGTGTCATGTCAGGGGGAAGCCATACGTGGTCGACGAACAGAAGCCTAGGGAAGATAACATATGCATACTCATTGATATGCACATTTATCTTTTATTATTATCATATACATAAGTACACCCTTATTAATATACAAACTAGCCATTACCAAAAAGTAGCTCATTACAACACCACTCATCTAAGAAGACAGGCCTTCTACGCCTTACCTCGAGGCCACTGGGAACTCCTCGCTTCACCACCCATCAACTATCTAGATACCTTAATAGCCGTCGACGAGGCCATAGACCAAAATGCCGAACTCTCAGAAGCTATCTTATCAGCCGCCCTCCCATCCTTCAATCTTCCCTATCCCTCTTCAACTTTCAACCCTTCAACCAAATCTCCTGATGATTTCCGCGGTACAGCCACCTCAGGTGATCTCGAGAAAGCCCGCAGTACCCTCCGGCAAATGTATCGAGACTGGTCCTCCGAAGGTGCCGTCGAACGCGAAGCCTCCTACCGCCCCGTAATCCGCGCTCTTCAAGACGAGAGAGCCAGATTGTCCCCCCTCAAACGCAACATGCGCGTCCTAGTCCCCGGCGCAGGTCTCGGGCGTCTAGTATTTGATCTCTGTATGCAAGGCTTCGACGTCGAAGGCAATGAAATTAGTTATCATCAACTTCTTGCTAGTGCCTACATTCTCAATTTCTGTCCCCAGAAAGAAAACCATACTATTTTTCCTTGGATTCATTCCTTCTCCAATCATAAAACCCGAAGTAATCAACTCCGATCTGTCAAAATCCCAGATGTCCACCCAGGGGATGCCTTAAACTCCAACCCACAAGCAGGAGAAATGACCATGAGTGCATCCGATTTCCTCCTCCTGTATGGCGACGAAGACCGCGCCGAATCCTTCGACGCAGTAGCAGCTGTCTTCTTCCTTGATACAGCTCCAAACATCATTCGCTATCTCGAAGCTATTCGCAACTGTCTCAAACCCGGCGGCCTACTCATAAACATGGGGCCACTCCTCTGGCATTTCGAAAACAATTCTCCTGGTTCCTCCACCCCTTCTTCATCAAAACCATCCAGCAATCAGATTCACGATCAAGGTATTGCTGATCCTGGAAACTTCGAACTTACAAACTCAGAAGTACTGCTTCTGCTGCCAAGACTGGGATTCGAGGTCCTTACTTCCTCGACTGATTTAAGAGCCCCCTATATCCAGGACCCAGATTCCATGCTGCAAAACACTTATTCGGCTAGCTTTTGGGTTGCGAGGAAGAGTGAGGAAGCAGGAGATGCGAGTTATGGGCATGCACATGCACGTGATAATGATGTGCAAGAAGGAGAATATGAACACGGTATTTCAACCCTAATCCGGGAAGAGGATGAAAAAGAGACGGGACAAGTGCCGCAAGGTTGGGTATAGATTTCATCTGCTTACGTCACAGAAATAAGACACTATAATAAACGAGCAAGAATTGAGAAAGAGCTAGATAGATAGATAAATAGACAACCTACTCTAGATCAAACACAAGAAAGCCCAGTGCGTACTATATGGCCTCCTAATATTTGGAATCAAAGGGACAGTAGATGTGAAGTGTGGCTACCCAAATTCGAGTTACAATGCTAACTCCAATCTATCAACGCGAAATTTCATACTAGTATCAATCAGTCAATCGAAGATGATTTGCATGATTCTTTCACGAATACATCTGAATTTCTCCAAAATCAACTTTGAAAAATAAAAGATTTTTAAACATCAATATCTTTGCGAATCTTCTTTAACATTTTCATCTCAAAAATTACTCTTCTAGGAAATATTCCCTCTGTCCTTTCTAGGTGCAGATTCTAAACGACCCGTGCGATAACACACACCAGAATGCCGCGTAATCAATCAGGTCAATTGACCAGGTCACAATAATACAGTCAATTCGAGAACTCCAGCCCTAGTATGAGATATCAATTGAATTCGCCATCGCCTCTAACCACGCGTTCCGTTTTCCACTATTTTATATTAACTTCCTATCTCATCCTCTCTCCCTCTCTCTTCCATCTCTCTCCCACAACCACCTCAATAACCATCAAAACAACAAAACAACAAAACGACCATTCAAACAAATCAATGCATCATAAAGAGTAGATATACAATCTAATTTACTAATCCTGTTGCATGTACACATCCAAATACTCATTCATTCATTTCTATCATCCATAATCCATCATATTTATATCCTCGTACCCTCATTGATGACATTCGTTTCATATTCATATCTTGATTGCTGATTCATCCGTATGCAATTTCATAACTCATTAATCTTCAACGCGTTTTCTGCGTGGGGAATACAAAGCATAAGTCAAAACTCCCAAATCCCAAAGAAAAACAAAAAGCAAATACGTGTCCAATCTAGTACCATCCGAGCATCAAAACATCTCATTTTTGGTCTTCCGATCTTTCCGTCGGTTTCCTTTTCTCTCCTTTGTTTTCATGTTCCATCCTTTCAGGCCATTTTCCAACAATCACAGCCCCTGGCCCTTAGTCCCAGTACTCATCCCACTCCCCCTTTCACTCCACCTCTGCCGATCCCTCCTACTCTCCCCAAGTCTACTCGGTACGGGGCTATGTCCGCGTTTTCTCTCATCATAATCATATCCCCTCCCATGCCATCTCTCCCCCTCCCCATCATACCCTCTCCCCCCATATGCTCTCTCTCTCTCCCTCTCTCCCTCCCCTTCGTATCCACTATCCATCTCCCTCTCTCTTTCTTTCTCAACCCTTTCCCTTTCTCTTTCCCTCTCCATATCCACTCTACTCCTCTCCCTATCCCTCGCACTAACCCCACTTCTCGTCCCCGGCGTCCTCCCCCCACCATTCGGCCCACTCATAACTGTACTCTCCCCCACCTCACTCCTCTCCCATGTATCAATCGTCCTCGCTGTACTTCTTGCCCTCGCCTCCCTCGATTTTGGCGTCCTACTTTTATCCCTCTCTCTTTGGGTCAAGACCGTACTCCCAATATCGCTTCGCTCCCAACTATCTACACTTCTAGGAATACTCAACTCCCTTTCTCTGACACTTATACCGGGACTCTTTAAATCTCTTTCTCTTTCACCGAGTCCGCTCCGGCCCCGAGATCTATTTCTAGGGGTGGGTGTAAAAATCGTACTCTCGCCCACTTCACTTCTCTCCCACGTATCGATTGTTCTCGCTGTACTTCTAGCACGATCGCGAGCGCCGACTCTAGATCTACGATTTGACCGTTCGTCTGGACTATCGTGTTCTTCGAATACGACAACCTCATCTTGCTCCTGAGGTTGTATCTCGACTCGAGGGGTTGATCCTGGTCGTCTGCTCCTATCTTTTGTTTCCTTCTCCTCTTGTCCAACGGGTACAATTCTAATTCTCGAATTCGTCGCATTTGTCGCATTTCCGCTAATCTCCGCCCTCTTCTCCTCCATCTCCCTCATATCTCTCTCTAATTCCGAGTCCCTCGGATCGGCCGTAAATCTTGTGCGACTCCTAACCGGCAATTCTCCAAATCTCTCTCCAAACCCCTGACCATAAACCCCCGGTTTTCTTGACTTCCTTCTTTCCCCATTATAACTCGAAAACCCATGCAATTTATCCAATTTTTCATCCGGTTCCAATTCCTCCCCAATAGCCACCGGCCCACTCCCATAACTCACCACCTCATCTCTTCCCATTCTATTTCTTCTTCTTCCGAGTTCTCCATTCACAGCCGTATCTCCCAATAATAAATCATCGGCTGTCGTATGACCCTTTTCCGTCCCTGCTCTGGATGTTCGATGAGATCTTCTCTTTTTCTTTTTGCGTCGTCGGTGCATAAGTGATTCTTGATATTTAACCCGGCCTGTGTTCATGGAAAATTGGATAATCAGCAAATTGGTATACTAAGTTTGGTGTTTGGAAATGGCATCTCCTAATTACATCGCCCTTTCATCTAAAGATGGTTCTGATATGCGACGTGAAGTGATAAAACTATTGGAATTTTGGGTAATAATAAAAAAAGCTCTTCCTGAGATCTCAACCATTGAATTTGGTATCAACGCCTCCTTATTATAAATATGAGAACACGTAAAGTGAGCAATTATTGGTGTTTCGGGAAAAAACGCCTCTGAAAATAAGAAGTAAACCTCAACGCATCCCCTCGATACAAACATCAAATCAGATCATCAGACGGAAACTAGCCCTCAATAAATCAAACGTTTATGGCTAGTACTTTACGCATAACTTTCACGTCTTGCATCGATTTCTGCTGAGATTATAGCCCTACGATCATCTGCACCCGCCTCATCAATGACCTTGTGAAACATTCCCTTACCTTTGTTCAATAGGAGTAATTTTCTCTCATATGGGCCGAGATTTTCTTCAATAATAGTTTGAATTACTGGTGCGTTCTTTTCTGGCCCATCATATTCCCATACCCACCTTAGATCGCTGGTTCGTTCATCGTCTAAAGCTGCTGGAGCTGTTGGACCCCATGTGGCTGTTGGTGGAATGGGATCGGTGACTTTGATTCGAATCTGATCTAAACGCCATGGTCCTTTCTTTAGAAGTGCTGGACATTTATACTTTGTCATATCCTCTTCACCTAGTCCTCCGAGATCAAGTCGAATCCGCACACTTGAATGAATGCGTTCATTAGTATGTGTCATTGGTATTCCAGTTGAAATGCCAGTATCTGGGTCTAAACGATGATAAAGACCAGGAGTTCTAGTCTCTTTACCTGCGAGAGTCCACTAGTAAATGTCAGTTTACCTGCTCTTCGACGAAAAGATGAATGATGTTAGAACATGAACAGTAACATGTACTTACAATTCCAGTATCTGAGTTATAAATCTTCCCAAGAGCCCATGGACGAACTGGATGATGTTTCTCGTAGACGGCAGGTGTTGCCCATTCGTTAATTGGCCTCGAAAATCTAAAGATAGAAGTGGAAGGAGGCGGTAAAGTTTCGTAATAATGAACACTCTTTTGGAATATCACGTCAATAGCATCGTCGTGAAAAGAAACGCCAATGGAAGCAAGCTGATCCATCATCCAGGCCAAAGTAATATTTGCAATTTCCTGATCATCGTATCCCCCTCCAACATTGGCATGGCTCCCTGGGAACCAGACTTGTCGCAGATCAGTGGGTTCATCGTTGAAATCTCTTATCTCCCAAACGGCGGGACTAAAAGGTCTTCGATGTTCGTCAAGTGCCAAAGCTTGAAAAGCATGTCTGATGTAGCCGGAAAGATTCGTATCGTGAAACTTGTACTCTTTAGTAGAATGTGGAAGTCCAAGCTTTGAAAGTAGAGCAATATTTGGAATACCCAAAGATCCTACAGTATCCCACACAGCAACCGCATGAACTCGAATTCTAGATCCATTCGGATCACAAACTCGTGTTAAACCCATTTCTACCAATTTCTCCTTATACTCATCATCATCCTTTGGTTTGTTTGGAAAAGGAATTTTTGGAAAAATATCTTTGTAATTGGCATTTCTGAAGTTCTCCTGGTCTTTGAATATAGCGTAGAAGTTCGTCATACCATGACGATTGAGTAGTCCGATATCAGAGATCATTCCTGCGACACTTCTAGCAGTGAAGGCCCCACGAGAGAAGCCAGCAAGAATTATTTCATCCCCGGGGGTATAGTTGGCGGCAATGAAACTGTAAACTTCACGTATGTTCTTGTTGTATGTCAGCACGCCGTTGAACATTATGTCAAAGAATTCTTACCTCAGAAATACCAGTGCCAAGCATACCTCCACTGAGGGCATCCAACATACCACTACCTGTACCAACACCGGAATGATAGTAAATGATCTGATGAGTTCCATCTGGAGCATATCTTCTGAGAGCTCTTGAGAGTCTGGTCACGTTACTTGGAGTCTATGAAGGGGTAGAATGTAGAATTAGTGGATGAACTTCGCTTGATTGGCTAAAAAGTGGAGATGGCGGTGAAGGGGGTATGGTATGATATGATAACGCTCAAACCAAAACACCCCAACCTCAAGTTTAAACAAAGGAGAAGTGTATTTTGTATCATCAGAGTAATACTTGTGTAACTCACCTGTAATGTACCGGTTGGTTTATAGGGAATCAGTGACGGTTTGTTAAACCCATCATCACTGATATTGATAGTCAGCAACGTTGATCATATGACCTGAGTGAAGGGAAACCATAAGATCTTACCTATCCATCCATGTTCCATCACAACAGAGAACTATCCTTTTAGGATGAACATGTTTTTGACCTTCAAGTTCATCCATATTGTTTTACGTAACTTGATATCGGTGAAGAGAATGTGATGTTCTCGGCAGTGATGAAGGACCGCCAAAACGATAATTCTGTTGCAATGTACTCAGTGATATGAAACCTGGAGGACGTATGATAGAAGAGATTGAATTCATACCGATATTCTTCGAAGGTTATATATATTGATAGTAGAGAAGGGGTGTCCGAAGCTCTTTCCCAATGCAATCTCAAATGCGTAAGGAAGAATCACTTCGTACCAAACTCTCGAGTTCCTAGAAACTAGATGTGAGGAGTGAAAAGCCAATAAACTATACAAATGTAGAAGGAACAAGCCTCTTTTTTTCCCCTTTCCCTTTTCCCACTCTTCCCGTGTATGTATTGTATTATTTACTCGACAGTATTCGCTTGATGTAACCAAATGTATCACAATTTCTTTTCAGCCATCTCTCAAGAATGTTGCAGTGACACTCATCACAAATATGAATCTCTTTTCAGCACCGATTTGCCGTATTTCTCAAGCCTCCGACATCATATTGATGAAGGGTGTAGCTTGTAGTAGAGTATGTAAGAATACAATTTTGCTGTTCGGGATAAATCTTAGGTTGATCAAGGTGGTGTTGAGGTTGATTACCTATGAGGTGGGTGATCAAATTTCTTATGCGCTGGTCTCTTCTTCCGCCTCTTTCCATGGGCGAAATAACATCTGCCAATCTCACCGTGCCAGGCCAGCCAGCCTTACAAATGATTTCATTCAAAGAGTATGTAATGGAGAAATTTGATTCGTTGAGCCAGCTTAATGAATTTTGCCATGTCAGAGGATATTTTATTGGATGAATTTCACAAAATAACTCCCATTTTGTATGTTGTGGACCCAAGGTGGCTGGCTGGCTGGCTGGCTTTACATGAACAGTGCGTTGAGATGGTTTTTTCTTCACCGTCATGCCTTGCCCACGTGCTTGCCTTGTTATGATCAATACAGAGGTAGTTATTTCTCAACCACTTGGCGTCGATGCGATAAAAATCAATAGATGTTGTGGTTCGAGATGTATCTTTTCATACGAGAAAGATTTATTGAGAGAAAGTGGTCACTGGTGAGCTCGAGGTGTGGTATACTAGAAACCCATTAGTTCCCGTTCGTAACTTCTGCAGGTTACAAGTATCTTAGTGGATGCATCAAGGTTTATCACCTCTCAGCTTCTCACCTTGAAGTATCCAGATATCGGAAATGATTTACGGGCTCGACTCAAGGGATCGATTGAATTTCTGTCATTTTATATTTTAACGGATGACACCACTCTCTTTCTATTGATTGGAGAAAGATGAGTTTTGTGGCACAAAATCCTTTCATGTCTTATCTCACTGCAGGCCACCAGATAAAGTTGATTGATGAATGCGGGGTTCATGTGCCTAGCCGTGCCGCTCTCTTGGAGTTTTACAGAAGAGAACACAACTTTGGTGTTACAATTTGATAAAACATACATTCATGAATACATATATGAACTATCATCATGACCATAAACATTCACTATGTCTGTCAAGCAGACGGCAGATCTATTGGCTTTCGTTGATAATTTCTACATTCGCAATGGACTTGATCAAGGTGATCAATTCACTTGTTATGAGTTCGTTAAGAATGCTTTCCCAGGGCAGGATATCGAGGAGCTTGCATGTCAAGGATATTGCTCACTGACTTTTTTGGTGGGAGACGACACCGTTGTTCAATTTCGTCCTGGTAAATATCGATTGAATCTCATGACAACTCATGCCGCACGAGAAATATACGGCATGTTTTGCCCTCGGATTACTTATGTTACCAGTCTCCCGAAATCTGGATTGTTGGTATATTCGATGAACCGATTACCGGGTGTTTCATATCAAGATTTCCGTGCTAGCAACACATCCCTTGCTGTCGGAACTTCGGCTCGCGCAATTCTATGTAAAGATTTTGCCGCATTTCTAGCGGTAGGATGGCATCGAAAAGACTGCATCTCTCTTCCGCTTGGTGTTGTAGGATCATCATTGCTATCTCGTCTTGAATTACTATGCAAAGATCTACCAAATCGATTCCAGCCAACAGCTATAAGAATTCGCAATGATATGCAATGCATTGAATCTATGCCATGGGTACTAGCTCACGGCGACATAAATTCGAGCAATATCATCATCAACCCCCTTACACACCACCTTATGGGACTTGTTGATTGGGCAGAAGCAGAGCCTCTACCATTTGGAACCTGTTTCTATGGACTTGAAGAAATTCTCGGCGAAATTACGCCCATCGGTTTTCATTACCATGCTGATGCGACATATCTGAGAAAGGTTTTCTGGATCGAACTTGTCACTCTGATTCCCGATCTGGAACAAGATGATTTAATAAGAACAGTTAGACTTGCAAGAGATTTGGGAGTGTTACTTTGGCACGGTATTGCATGGGACGACGGTGCTATTAATCGGGTTGTAATGGAGGGGAGAGACGAGGATGCGGATGAGATACGGAGATTAGATGCTTTTTTAGATACTGATGTAGGAGCCCAGATTGATTCTGAGCCAGAGCATCCGTCGAAACTTTAGAGAGGAGCGCCGCATATTCAACTCGAGACATAAGAAGACCGACTCGATCTCCAATGACCAATCCGCATAACAATGATTTACAACTTCCGTCCGTATGATGCGTTACGTACAACCTCGTTGAGAATAAGCTGATAGCTCTATCTAATATTGACATTAAGTCCTGTTCTTCGAGCTCGTTTAGCGTGTCAAGCTGAGACTATCTATTTCGAGAATGGTCTATCCTTGACAATACCAACATCTACCTCTCGTCCCTTCAAGTTGACATGAGTCGCCAGCAACTCGACCCCCCTTTTACCTCCTTGTCTTCTTTGATCCGTGAAATCGATCTATTATGAATCTACTTCCACCATTTGAAGACGTCAAATTTCCTGGGACATCCATACATGTTGGAATATCGGGCCTCAATTCAATACAGAGTAATATCCATACATATACATATTTTACTTTTGTTAATACTTTGTTTTCTCTTACTTCTGGACCCTTTCTTCTTTTATTCGTGGTTAGTGGGGCTTACTCCTTACTACAATTTCCATGTATTGGTTATCCACTTCGAGCAAGACATGCTAATTGTTGGCCTTTTTTATGCCGGGATCTTGTTTGCGTTATCTAGCTATTGTTACTTGTAATTTACTTCTTTATCCTATATTCTACTTGAAATGCAATGCCTGCTTTACCATTCAAACGCTATTATATACTTATAACCATACTGCATCTACCTACCACTTCATGGTACGTCTCACCGTTCTCACCCCAAGTTACAAATCAGAAACAACAAACCTGAAACACCCAACCTAAAGTTTTGCTTTCTCCCCACCCCCACCAATTGCAGCACCTCTACTCAGCACCTCCCCCCCATCAATCACCACATTCGCCCCATTAACATGGCTTCCCGCTCTACTAGCCAAATAAACCACCGCCCCAGCAATATCCTCGGGTCTCCCTAATCTCCCATCCGGCACCCCTCTAGCCACCTTCGCAACCCCCCCCTTCATCTCCACAAGCGTATTAGCCATTTTCGATGGAAAGAATCCGGGAGAAATAGAATTACAAAGAATATGACGAGGACCAAGCTCGACAGCGAGGTTTTTGGTAAGATGGATCGCCGCGGCTTTGGAGGCGGAGTACCCGATTGCGGAGTTGGGACCTGGGAGAGCGACGGCGAGACCGGCGACGGAGGCGGTCACTATTACACGGGAGGGCTCTGAGGGGGTGGCGTGGGCTTGGAGTAGGGGTGCAAATCTGGGGGGTTGTTAGCGGATTGACTGTGTGAGCGAGCTTGCGAGAATGAGCGGAGGAATTGGATACACACAATCTCACCGTCCCAAAAACACTCTTAACGTTTAAATTCATCACTTTTGCAAACGCATCATCAGGATGGGTGTCGAATTTCTCCCCCCACGTGGCTCCCGCATTTGCGAAAAGAATATCGATATGATCTGTGCTTTTGGATACTTCGGATACCAGATGCTGGATACCTTCAATGGTTGATATGTCCGCGGGGACGGAAATCGCTTTTGCGCCTGGAGAGAGATTGGGCAGAGAATTGAGAGTTGAGACGGCAGCTTCGCAGGCGGAAGCTTTACGGGAAGTTATGTAGACTAGGGAGCAGCCAGCTTGGAGAAAACTAGGGGCGGAGCGGGAATTAGTGACTGAAACGGTGGGTGGAACGAAACGATAGATGGCAAGTTTCAACTACCTTCCGTCCAAATTGAAAAACTTTTCTTTACAATCAAAGAAAGACAATTACTCACGCAGAAGCAGCATGCAATCCCAATCCTCTCGATCCTCCGGTAACCACCGCAACCTTCCCCTTCAGAGAAAACAGGGACCCAAAATCATGGAGTTCTGTGTCGTAACTAGACATCTTTCCCTTTAGCAATCCAACAAGTTTGTCGCTAATACTCGAAATAAAACTGCTATATATACTCTACATCCAAAGAAAAAAGCAAGAATATACTTCCGAGCACTATGAATTAAGGTGAGACAATGATATTTAATACGTCAGACTGAGATGTTGTACTCTCGGATAAGCATAAGCGGAGAACCAGGGGAAACCGGAGGTTGCGCTAGTGACGCGATAAGGATTGATAAGACATTTGGAATTTTGATAGTTATAGCAACCAAAGCTTTTCCCACGCGATATTAGCTTCACACATACAATATCATAATTGATTAGGAAGAAAGAACCCAGCATTTTTCTTTTTCTTTTCTGTTGCAGGATAGTTCCTCCACTGACACCTAGTGATCTTTTGCAAGGTAAAAGTTATCACCACGAGGAATGAGTTGGTGCCGCTGGAGCTTGTGGCTTCTGTCAGCCATAGAAATTGCAGTTACGAGCTCATTCCATGCGATACCAGTTTTCGCTGGAGGCATTGATACTGGGAGCAAAGGAAGAGAATTGATTGGTAGACATGTATGAGGCAAAAGCATCTGGGTCTTTTATATCTCCATAATTGTCGCTACTCTGCCTCCAGCAGGCCGAAAAAACTGGGTACTCGAAATTATACACTCTTGATATTGATATCAAATCAGATAAATCAGATCAATATTTCGAATTAAAGGTTGTATGAACGTCCTTATAAGTTTCGAATCTGATATGTATATTCTACATCATTTATACTTTGGATATGAATTGGTGGTTTGTTATCAATATATGTTTCTGCTTTGAATGATTTGACATGATGGATTTTGCGTCCTGGGGTCTGTTACACTCACATCGTCCAATAGCTTTAGATGCAGCCATCTAGTATCTTGGCATGAAATCCGTCCCAGCCTTGATCTTGGTGCCGGGCGTGCTTCGGCATTTGTCTGACTCGCGAGTTTGGACTCCCAAATAGCAATTATTTTGTTGCTCAAGTGATTATCCTTGTTTGATACCTGTACCTGTTCGAGATGAACGTTTGTGCGGCTGATCCCACATGGTTTCATGGAGATTGGTGGTAAATGGTTATAAATCTTGTTTTTGCATCACACTTATGGCTGTGAAATGTTGTCAGGCTTACAGATATGGGGTTTAGCTGCGGCACTCGTTACCGATTCCAAGAGCTATCTATTCAAAAACCTCGGCTTGTGCGTAACGTCATCAGAATTATTCTCGTCGCTGTTTATTGTGTAGAGACGGGTTGTAATTGACGATGTTATGAGGGTTCGAAGTTCTAGATTCAAGAGTTCTGAGGATATCCGATGGAAACTCACCAATAACCTTGGTGATATTACTATTAGAAAGCAAAAACTACGGAAAGCAGCCAATCAATCATCTTAATCAAGAAACTCAGGTCACCAGTGTCTTATTCTTGGCCATTGGCATCGCCGCATGAACACTTGGAATTCGACTAACCTTACTATGACCCAAAGGACTATATTTGTTGGACCCTCTGGACCACGCCCCACCCAATTGTATGTAAATTTTAGACACATTGATTGATAAACTGTCAAGCCCTGGAAATCGATAATGAAACATTGAGCTATAATTTTCAATATGATACGTACAGAATCTTTCCCCTGACCTAAAGTGGCAGGAAAATGCTCCCTGCGTAGAATACTCCGATGCAAATTAATTCTCACCAAGGATATTCGGAAGTCAGGGTATGCACATTCCGCTTGACTGGACGAGTGGAATGGATTTAGGCGTCAACCCCGCGATCTTATTCTAAGATAGGAATTTAACTCCGAACACTCTATTATCTTCTAGCACACTTTCGGGGCTAAACTGAGGAGTCGCCGTTAACTCGAAGCTATTCAACCGCAACTTATTCAAACCCCGACGTTGAAGTTCATACAGTTAGATCTATTGTCTGAAGTTTGGTCAAAGACACACTAAAAGAACTTTCCCATGTGGGGCATATTGCCATACAGTGGCATACACCGAGGCAAATAGTTGGACGTGGAGGCTGCTTTGTTGAAGATCATCGACTTCAAACTTATGTACATTCAAGGGTCTACGATGGAAAGTTGTAACAACATAGTGAATACTTTTATGGTATGGAGACTGAGCATGCCATTGCACATATTTTGGGTGTGTGGATGCGATTATTACTGGAGAGTGATGGATAAAGACCCTACCGGGGGGCATCCCACGAGGTATCTCCTTCCTGAAAACTAAGTTAATAACCCAGTTGTAGCATCGTGCACCCTAGGTTTAAGAATGAATGCATGTCGTACATGCCTCGTGTCTCTCTCTATCTCTGCTTCATACCTAGGGTAAAGGAACTTGTGAGACCGGAAAACCTAGAAATCTTACCAGAGTATGTATTGCAATCAAGATAAACATTCGAATCGCATGCGCCCGTTTCAAAAAGACTCTTCTATATCATACCTACCAGGTAGGATAGGCTTCATGATCATATGTATTTTCTGTCCCCTTACTTGAACAAGCTTTGGAATAGAATAAGATACAAATAATAGACAAAATTTAGAAGCGGCATCTTATACTCAACAAAGGGGGGAACTTTTGTGCACGGTCTAGATACTAAAATACCCCAGCCATAAATCATTTTCAAAGCAGCACGTATGTAATCCCAGTAGTTACACTTTTGGCTTACTCTCTTCTATTTTACCTTAGTAGATGCATACGAACGAACACCAGGAAGTAGATTTCTACACCCTTATGCCCAATTCCTAACTACCTATGAAACTTCGTTATTACTGTGCGACTACAATCCCTACCTTGCAGTTACCTTATCCGCATGCTTCAATACCAATTCCTATACCAATTCCTCAATCTTTGAGATGAGCCATAGCTCATACTCAGTTCTACATACATTCATTCACCCAAACCTCACTCAATCGCGAAGTTCGAACTGTTTCACAGCTACAAAACCTAGCTCTCATAAAACCACTCGCACGTCGACGTCATCCGAGCCTACCGAATACCCGAGATCTAACTTTCGATCTACTGCGATTGAAAGTCACTTGAATATATAATATTTCCGTGCACTGCTCGAAGACCAAGGGTTCACAAAGCTATTAGAAGTGGTGGTGTTTAGGCGGATTAGGGGTTTGGAACAATAAATGTGTATGGTTCTGTGAAACAGGCATTACACAGCAAATAATAAGATCTTAGAAGGCATTCACAGAAATGATGCCCTCGGGTCAACATCCAAATTATCAGGCGCAGAATGTCTCTGATTACCAGAATGCAAATCACCCCTATCAAATGTTAGCACAGGATACCCCGCCACTTGATGTATTAGAAACGCCTAACCTCGAAGGATACGAGTTTCCCTATGTATTCGGAGAGACTACCATAACACCAGGTGAGATGAAGCTGGATAGCACTCCGGATCCATTTAATCTTGCGACTTCTACCGAACATCGAGATTCCATATCATCTATAACTCCTATGCAGCGAAATGGTTATGGCAGCATATCGGGGCCAACGGCTCGACATCCTAGCTTTAGTGGGGGGTCAGAAGAAGCAAGTCCCACAAGCAATCGAATGGTAGCGAATTTTCACCAAGGTGATACACCTTTGGTTGATGATCTGAAGAGGAATACTGAAGGTCCTGGAGATGGGAGTGAAGAGAAAGGAAAGGACAAAACCGAATTAGCACCTGCATGGACGGAACTCAAAACAAAAGCAGGCAAAGAGCGAAAAAGATTGCCATTGGCTTGTACAGCATGCCGAAGAAAAAAAATTCGTTGCTCAGGAGAGAAGCCTGCATGTGTAAATTGTACCAGATCGAAAATCCCTTGTGTATATAAGGTCACGACAAAAAAAGCGACCCCAAGGACGGATTATATGGCAATGCTTGACAAGAGGATAAAGCGAATGGAAACGCGCATCATGAATACTATGCCAAAGGAAGAACAAAAAGACCAAAATGGCACGCTTACAGTAACGAGAGCTAATGTTAAGCCTCCAATTCCGGGAACATTGCCATCGAAAACTGCTGCTGGAAAAAAGCGTCCCGCAGAAGAAGCATTTGGACCAGAATTGAACGAATGGTCGAAGTCGGCCATTAAGCCTTCGAAGGAAAATGCGAAAACGGGTTTGAAATCCAAGGTTGCACTAGCACAGGAGGACGCAGAAAGCAAACTTCTGAAAGATGGCAAAGAAAAGCTACCTTCGCGAGAGCTTCAAGAGCACCTGGCTGAGGTGTTCTTCGAAAAGATTTATGGCCAGACGTATCACTTATTACACAAGCCAAGTTTCATGATGAAGTTAAAGTCAGTTTTGACTCAAAGAATTTAAATTTGAATACTAACATAAATCTTAGGTCTGAAGCACTTCCTCCTGTTCTAGTGTTATCCGTTTGTGCTTGCGCTGCTCGATTCTCCGATCATGTGGAGTTGACTACAGCGCCACCTTTTTTGAAAGGGGAAGAGTGGGCCCATGAAGCTCGCGGTATTGTTTTGAAACGATACGATTTCCCAAATATCACGATTTTAACGTGCTTGCTGATTCTGGGGTTTCATGAGTTTGGCACTTGTCACGGCGGTAGAAGTTGGGCATTGGCAGGGCAAGCAATCCGGATGGCATATGCCTTACAACTGCATAAAGATCTTGATTATGACCCTCAAAAGCCGAAGCTTGATGAGAAAGGCAATGCGGTGAAACTCAGCTTCATCGACAGGGAAATTCGACGACGAACAATGTGGGCATGCTTTCTTATGGATAGATTTGAATCCTCTGGGACCGGTCGGCCAACATTCATCAAAGAAGAAACTCTTGAGATTCAGTTACCGGTGAAGGAGAAAATGTTCCTGCTCGACATTCCAGGAACAACAGAAAGTCTCCACGGGAAGGATGCACGTCTGAACACGCCTGGTGGCCCAAAATTGGCCACCCCAAAACAGAATTTGGGCGTAGCGGCATACGTGATTCGATCAATTGCATTGTATTCTAATATTGTCACATATTTCAATCAAGGTGGTTTCGACAAAGATCCATATCCCATATGGTGCCCGGAATCGAAATATTCTAGCCTAGACAAGGAATTGAAGGATTTTCAAGAAGCTATGCCGAAAGATATGGTATATAATGCTGAAAATGTTAGTGCACATCGATCCGAAGGACTAGCGAATCAGTTCATATTTCTTTACATTGTCATTGAACAATCTAATTTGTTCCTCAATCACTACCCGGTGCTTTTGGGGCTGAGTGGACCCTCATCCGATGCCCCCAAAGAATTCATAACTAGAATGCAGTCTAAATCGATGGAAGCAGCCGGTCGTATTGCTGGCCTTATCGATGACGGAAAATCTATATCTCTTACTGCACCTTTCATCGGGTATTGTGCCTTCTCGGCCAGTATGGTTTTAGTCCTTGGCATTTTTTCGGGGAATTCTAGTTTGGTAGAGCCTTCTAGGAAACACCTTACAATTACCCTAAGATACATAACAATGATGAAGAAACATTGGGGCATGTTTCACTCGTTATCCGAAACTCTCAGAAGCCATTATAAAACATGTGCAGACAAAGTTATTGCTGGTTCGAGCAATACATCGAGTTCAAATATTCCCCAATATGGCGATTGGTTTGATAAATTTCCACATGGCGTATCACAGTCTGACTTTGAAGATCCTGCTGCAGCTGTCAAGAAGGAGAAGGGGGACGATGCTGTTCTCGAACAAAAATCGGACTTGAAAACGGTAGCTAATTACGTCAAGGATCTACCCACCCCTTCTCCAAAACAGCAGCCAAATCCTAAGCCGACAAGACAGAAAGTCAAAAGAACCCCATCTATATCACAGTCTTCCCGTCCTCCACAGCTGGATACCATACAAACCATGCCCCCTGATATGCAAGCTTCACATCAAGGAATGCAGGTATCGACACCGTTATCCTCGCATCCACAGATGGCATCTCAACAAGCACCTCAAAATTCATATAACCAAAACAACATGTCACCCGCAGCACTCTACCCACCACCACAATATCTCAATCATCACAACCTTCTCATGCGGTCGCAACCATCGCAACCATCGCATAATATAAGTCAGCAACAACTTAATGAAGTTTTAGGATTTGATTACGCGGCAGTGGATCATTCGGCTATGAATAGCAATGTTATACATGGCAGCGTCATGAACGGCAATGGCATGAACGGCAGCATGAATAATAGTGGTACGCCAGGCACGAATCATAATGGCAATGAATCGATGTTGAATTGGGGAAATATTGGCCTGGGCGCCATGGGAAATGGATACGATGTGATGGGCTTTGATAACGGAATGCCTAATTCATGGTACCCGCCATTTAATCTGAGTCCGCCTGCTGTAAATGGGGACGGAACGAATGACGATACCTTTGGGGGCAATTCTGTTGGGGGAGATTTCGAAATGAGAATGGGTAATCACGGTATGATGGGTATGAACATGGGTGGAATAAATGGAGGTGGTGGTATGGGTGGGCATTGAATGCATACTGACCTTTATGATTCTTGCTTGAGGTGGTTGTGGATAAGGAATGAGAAGAACATATAAATCTGCGTTGGGAGTTTTGTTTTGGATTTCTACGCGCTGTAGTACCAGTTCGTTTTGTATATAGGTATGGGTATTGGGACAAACACATCCTTGGCTGGGTGGTTTGGGTGGTCGGTCGGTTGGTTTGCTTAATGGATTGGTTCTTTCTAGGGCAAACGGAAAATGGGGAACACTTCTCGCAAGGGCTATAGGAAAGGACTGGAAGGACTGGAACGGACGGCACTTGTTGATATTGTTATTATTATCATTATTATTGGTGAAATAAGGAGTTGGGGGAGTGGGAAAGAGTCGTATATATTAGACACCAGACCAGATGTTGGGATTGTACAGTCAGGAAGCTTGAGAGTGGGGTGTTTGATAGGATATGCGGAATGTGGAAATGCGGAAATGCGTTATGATTATGTACGGCATCGCGATGAGCAGTTTATGGAGGTTATATATATATATGTATATATATTTGTATGGGGGGGTATGTCAAGATGAGGAGATGAGAGATGAAATAACAAGAAACTAATATGTTTATCGATAATACAATTGTATCATATCGCATTGAATATTCTTCTGTGGTGAACATGATACTTGTTTTGGTTTTTAGTGTCTGATGGAGGAAAAGCTGGTGCTAGGATGGGAAGATTTTAGCTTTCAGACAGTAGAAGTCTGCGGTAGAGGTCGAATATAAATGTATGCAAGTTCATTCGTATACTAGGCAGTACCAAGACGGGCGACATGATATTCTTTCCCCCACAGCACTCCGAATAAAATCAGACGAGTTGAAGCAAGCATTGATCGGAAATTCATAATTGATACTCATACACACAAAACACAATAATGAATTTGGTATCTCAAAAAAATTCCTCCACCAGCATTAATGTACTCGTCTATTTCCTCTTAGCACCCCCCGTTCTCATAGGCCTCATAGGTTTCTTTCCACCGGGTCCGGGGGGGTTCCCACCCTTAACCTTCTTCTTCCCCTTCTCCTTAGCCAAAACGCCCTTCCCATCTCTCTCCTGCCTACCCTTCTTCCAAACCCTCCCCTCCAATCTCTCCCCCTTATCATCCAACTTCTTCTTATCTTTGTTACTCAGCTTTCCCTTTTTCTTTCCACCGACAACTCCGTTCAATTCCTCGACACCCAGTTTCTTCGCCGCCAATTTCTCCTTCTCACTCTCAAACCATGTTCTCTTAGGTCTTCCCTTAATTTCCGCTTCATGGTCTATGAAGTTTTGTCCCTTGCGAACCTCCATTTCCGCTTGCGCAAGAATCTTATCTTCCTTTTCTTCTTTCAAAATTTCTTCAATCTCGTCCGCCATCTCATCAACCTTTTCACTCCAGCTATCTGCCTCGCTAGCCTCGATTACTCGACTAACAACCTTGGCTCCTTGCGTACGACTAGATTTTACAGCTGCTTTGACAACTTTACGATCCGGTTCTGCGGCAATGGTACAGGCGCGTCCTGAACGACCGGCACGAGCTGTACGTCCGACACGATGGAGATAAATATCATGGGATTGAGGAGCTTCGTAGTTGATTACCGTATCAACACCTTTGATATCGAGACCACGAGATGCAAGATCAGTAGCGAGGAGGAATGAGGCCTTTCCATCACGGAATGCTTCTACACTTTTAATACGCTGAATTTGTTAGTTGTTGAAATGTTTGTGATGGGACTAGAAAATACCTGTTCTTGACTCATGCTACCGTGTAATTCAGTAGCTTTGAGACCGGACAATCCGAAGATAATACGTGCTCTATGAGCTTCCTTCTTTTGTCTGAAGAAAACAATGACTTGGTCAGTGTAGACATTTGCGCAGAGATACAAAAGATAACCCATGCGTTTACCCTCTCTTCCTGGACGAAGACGAATGAATTCTTGTGTCAAAGTACCCGCAGTTGACTTCTGGGAGTCAACAAGTAATCGTACAGGTCGATTGAGACCAACACGAATGAGATTGTCGACGGATGAAGACATTGTTGCAGAAAACAGCATAGTCTGCCTTGACTTAGGAATAGTTGTCAAAATCTCATTCAACTCATCAGCGAAACCAGCTTCAAGCATTCGATCGGCTTCATCGAGAACAAGAATCTCCAGTGTATCGACAGTAAAACTTGGGGAATTGCGCATGTGATCGATAAAACGACCTGGAGTAGCAATAATGACATCTGGACGAAGACGTAACTCTGCTTCTTGAACCTTCAAACTAAGACCTCCAACTGCCAAACAAAATTTGATATCAGTGTGGCTTGCGAGTTTTGTAGCAACTGCGTGGCATTGAATAGCCAATTCACGAGTTGGCATAAGAATGGCCACTCTACTGGTTGGTACTTTCTTTGGTCTGTATAGAAGACGTTCAAGAACCGGAACAATAAATGCTGCAGTCTTTCCAGAACCAGTAACAGCTCCACCCACAACATCCTTTCCGAGTAATGCAACAGGTATAGTTTTCGATTGAATTGGCGTAGGCTGCGTGAAACCGACTGTAGCGAGACCTCGAAGAATTGGTCGAGACAATGACATGCTTTGAAATGTTGTATTGAGTTCTTGTTTTGCACCCTTGACTGGCTTTTCTTCAGGAGCAAAAAATGCTTCTCTCTTAGCAGCTTCCTCTGGGTCTTCGTCCATATCTTCATCTTCATCGGAAGCTTCAGAAGCAACATCATCTGGATGAGGTGCTGGAGATGCAACGGAATCGTGATCTGAGTCGTCGTCTTCTTCTTCTTCGTTATCTTCTGCATCAGAATCCGCCTCTGCTCCAGACTCTTCCGCAGATCCAGCACCCATCCCAAATCCATCTTCGGCCATGAATTCATCGTTGTCATCCTCGAAATCGATGCCTTCGGGCGCATTTTGTTCTTTGTTCGAAGCTACGACGTCTTCTTGGTCTGCCATTACTTCATCATTTGCCTCTCCCTTCTTCCCAGAGGCCTTCTTCTTTTCTCTTCTTCGTGCAATAATTTCATCAATATCCACTGCCTTTTTATCACCTCCATTAAGTCCCTTCTTCGCTCCATCAAATCCCCAACCCTCAAATTCCTCTAAATCCGCACCACCTTTTCCATCTGCTTCTAATGCAAATTCAAAGTCAGAATCCATTGCTCCATCATCTGCATCCTTAATTCCCCATATCCCCTCTTCTTCCACATCTTCTTCTTCGGGCTTCTTCTTTGATTTCTTGGACCTTTTTGTAGAAGAGGCATCATCGTTGCGTTTGCGTTTCTTATTTGAGGAAGAATCTAGAGGCAATTCCTCTTCGATGACATTGGTCAAGTCTTCGCCTTCATTATCCGATAGTGTGAGAACAAAGTCATCGTCGCGATTGCGTTTGGGTGCCATGTTTAGTTTATGCTGTCTTAAGATTTTTAATCATTGGAGAAAAAAGTTTGGAGATTTATTTTACCGCCGGGCAGAATACTTTTTGTTGACGAAACTGGTTAGGATCAAATACATGCATAAATATCGAACACAACAAATAATCTGCATAATCTATGGTGCATGATTAGGTATGGCAGGAAAACAATCACAACAACATCACAACAGTGGGACAGATATTTGATTTGAATTCTTGTATTATGTCCTATGTATTCGCAATTGAGGTACGTTTAGTTCGATAAGAGATTGGCCAGGATTTGTTCATGAGCTGCGGAACTTTGAGTTTTGGCACCAAATGGTGCGAGAGCTCCTCGCATTTTGTATTCCATCATTCAATACTTCCATTTTTTTCTTTCTTTTTGTCAACTCCAAATTCTTCACGTTCGATCCAGTGCATTTCCCTAGATTAACACCCTCGAAAAACAAATAATTAAAAACCAAGATGGTTTCAGTTCAACCACAGCCGCTTCCAGAGTGATGGGAGCTGCAATGGTGACCTATCGAAAAGAAGAGGAGAAGAAAGGAAATACAAGTTAGTGAGTGGGTACTCGAAAGTCGAGAATGTGTCAATCAGTCATGTGCGTGATTAACATAGGTAGCTAGACCATATGTGTAAATTCACCTGAATGTTCAAGTTCCTTTTGGAAATGCACAACATCGAGCCACTCCACTGACCTCTTTAATACAGAAGTCCGGCCAACAGAGATGAACCGAGTCTCATCCAGGAACCAGAAGTTTCGCAGAAATTTCTTCATCCACTCGTAATTGAGGTCATTCTTTCTAACGGGCACCTCGACAATCACTTGGTGACAGCGTGCGCCACAACCGTGGCCGTAGGCAGGATCATTATCAGGGTTGAGCCAGTCATATCCATCATGACTAGACCAAGCACGACTTGAAACCACGAGGAGGCGATCTAGAACACAGCCACCAACTCCCTTGCGAGTATATTTATGGTGAACATAAAAATGTAGATTGTGTGTAAATCTGGACCGACCGTTAGATCTCCCAGCAAGTCCACAACCACGAATCTCAGTGTATCCAAAGCCAACAATATTCTCATACTGCGGTACCTTGATTTTGAGCTTTGAATTGACAGATTTTGCAGGAACACAACCTTTGACGGCAACCACGAAGGGTAATTTCTCTTTTTTGGTAACACGTATGAGGAAAAGGATGTCACTCTCAGTGACAGGCTCTTGATCCTCTGGGATATAGGACTCGCGAATGTAATAGTTGTAAATCTCCAAAATGTGCTTTGCATCAGCTTCAGTGGCGGGTCGTAAATAAATCTCAATCTTAGGAGCGAATGGGTTTGGCTCAGGCTCTTTTGCCATTTCCTGCTCAAAGTGAACATTGCTTGCTATGACAGAGTATTCTTGTGCCTTTCGAGTCTTCTCAACTTCCTTGAAGCGAGCTGCTGCGTCTTTGGCTGCAGTCTGATTGAGTCTCTTCTGTTCATTGGAGGCATTCAAAGTATCTAGTAACAAGGTTAATTTATGAAACTAAAACCAATTACATGGGTTCCAAGAGTTCGGCTTACCAGGAATTGTTGGCTCATGATTGGGTGCCTTGGAAAGGATGACGTTATTGACATGATATTCACCAGATCTAAACCCTTCGGCAGAGGTATCGATAGTAACTGTGATTGGCTGTACAGGGCTAACCTTGTTAGACCACTCATGAATATAAGATGTAATGTAGGCAGAATCGAAAGCTCCACGGTCCTCCCAGATTGGTGGTGTACACCAGCTACCATCCCAATCGCGCAAGATCAAGTTTGCATCTTTTGTTTCAGATAGACGGACACCTTCCTTTAAATCTGTATCGATATCGGTGCTTTTCAACTTATCGCCAACGTCAGAAAAACTAGAGATTGACCAGAATGGAGGCGAAGAAACTAAGCTACCAGCTTGATCTCCTTTGTCCACAAGCTTTTCATTAAATGTGTTGATGGCTTGTGTGTCGGTGGGCATATCAGGCTTCTTCTCATTTGGTGCGAAACTGTGAACGGCAATGTGGGAAATCTTGTCCTGGGGAAACTCGGACTTTAAAGCAGCCAAACTACTAGTAGTATTCGCAAGGTTGTTATCGATTGTGCTCATTACACTGATAGCTTTCTCTTCAAAAGTACTTGCATCGAAGATATTCTCCTTCTTGATGATAGGGACATGCGTGGCAACAAAGTCTTTGCTTGCCGTGTTCAAGTCCGAAAGGCTGGCTTGACCATCTTTCATGGCACCTTCTGGCATGGTGGAGACTTCTGCACCACTCTTTAGTGAACCCCCTTCAGTGTTGGTGTTGTTGATACGTAGATTTGGTGTAGAAGATATCGGGAGATCTGCGAAGCGACGAGCAAGAAACACACTGAAATCGGCTGTTCCAGCAGCTAGCTTGCGCTTTTCTGCATTGGCTTCGGCTTGTGTTGGTTTCCTTGGAGCGGGTTTTGGTGATAGAGGCTGTGTAACAGCTTGTTGTTGTTGTTGTTGTTTTTGTTGCTTTTGTGCTTGTGCCTCGGCAGATGCAGCCGCCTTGTTTGCAATAAATGTTTGGAAGTCTTCGTCTGCCTTGCTTAGAGCCCTGCCTTGAGTCAGATTTGCAGTGGTCCACTGCAAAATTGTTAGTTAGCAGGATTCGCACACTCCAAAGTCGCGACAGGTATAGGGATGAAATGGATTTTAATCGATGATAGATCATTAGATCGAAGGGCAGATACTGTTTGAAACTGAGAAGAAACGGTTAAGTCAAGGATATGACTGCTTACCGCATTAATTGGCGCCGCAATGAGAGGCTTGTTCGACATTATTGTCTTTGAGTCTTGTCTTTGAGGAAAAGTCAACTTTTCAGCATCGAGGAGTTCTGGACAAATCTATCAGTAATTGTTGAACTGATCTTAAGCCAGCGCCGATCTAGCATACCTAACTTGTGCTCAACAGTGTTGCTGTTTTTCGAGTTAAGTCTCTCCTTTGTAGAGGTTTGACGCTGCGGGGAAGGAGAATCAGATTCCACTCCTTGGATATTCACTATTGAGCGAGTTATTAGCATTGAGTTTTTGTAGTTTGAAAGTGATATGATGTATACATTTGAAATTTTCCTTTCGCGTTATTGATTGTGAAGCGACGAGAAACTTTCTCTTCAAATCTTTCTCTTCTTTATGCCTAAATAGCATTCTCATAAATTCGTCTTCTTTCATTAAGGATCGACCAGAGACAACGGCTTGGGTAGGGCCGGTAGATACGCGTGACTCACTAGCTACATCACTAGGGATAGAAGCGTGCATTGAAAAGCTGTTGATGGAAGCCACTGGGATACAAGGAGTTGCAACAGAACTAACGGCCAGTAGTTCTTGACTCGCGACCGAGAGGTTTTCATTGACAGCAGTATTTGCTTTGGGGTCTTGAACAGCAGTAACAGGAGACTAGAGGTTTCAGATTAGCAATATACATCAATGATTAAGTCAAGAAGCATACCGAGAGTGGGACCACGATAACTTCGTCAGCGCTGTCAACTTTGGCTGAATTAACACTCTGGAATTTGCTCATGCGCTTCTGAAAGTCTGCCATAAGCTTCTGCTCGATCAATTTCTCAGGGCTTGGCTTCTTGCATGCGACATCCTTAACAATGGTGGTAGAAGACTTGAGGATAGAGTCAGCAATAGGAACCAGAAACAGAAAAGGAGACTTACTGGAACCAATGAAACACCACCGCCGCCACTAGAAGGCGATACATCGAGAACTCGAGGTGTGAAAGACTTGGCTGAACCACTCAAAGAGAGGGATCTACTGTTCGGCTTGGTTGGAGTAGAGGTAATATCATTTGACTTCATTGCACTTTCCCGGGAACCGCTTTGAAAATTGAATTCATTGATGGGGTTTCTGTGAACCTTAGGAGAAACTAACACAATCAGTGAGCGAAAAACGTAATATATAATAGGGGACTTACAGCGAGAATCCCTCAAGCCTCCAAGATTGCCCAGCTGGGAACTCAAATCTTTCTTACTTGTGGAAGTGTTCATTATGTTTGTGTAGGATGGCGCCGAAGGTGTATATCTACATAAAGAGTTGTCATCCAAGTCAAGGTTTCTAGGACCGCCTGGCTTGACCTGATAAAACTTCTGGTAGCCCACCGCAAATCGTGATGAACCAAGACCGTTTACCTTCCCGGCGATCTCAAGTACCTCATCTTTGAATGCTAGATAATTTTGTTCAAAATCACCTTGGAGGCGTTTGACGCGGGCCTTCTCAAAGTCTTCGTCTCGCTCTGTTGAAACTATTATCTTAGACGAATTTTCCATCGTCACGGGAATATTACAAAGTCAAGGATAATTGTATAAAGCTGTCTGGTGATGAAGAGTACGAATTGTGATTGGAAAAATAGTAGAGTTGTAAAAGGGAGTAGAATTGAAAAAGTTATTCGTTATTTGCAGAGGTGATATTAAAGGGCGCGGAAGAGAGGAACAGAGAGTAAAGTAGAAACCTTGCTGTGTGTAAAGCTGGTTGAGGAAAAGATGAAGGAATCAATACCAACTTTGTAGGAAAATATCTCCAGTAGAAAGTGACAACAAGGTACCTAGGCAATTTCTTATTGTCGTGGCTGGGAAGTTGTTCTATTGTGTCATTGAGAAGAGCTTGAAGTTGAATTTGTTGCTGGATGATTAGATGGAGGGGTGTTGCGAGGAGTGAATTGAGTGAAGTATACCATATGATCGAGAGGAGAAGCAGAAAATGAAATTTCATGAAAGTTGGAACTTTTTTCTGAGAATGAGAATAAGAATAAACTTTTGAGATTGAGAAGAATATGGGAAATTTCTCTTTATAAATTCCACAGCATACGATCTGTATATGTTTATGTTTATGTTTAATCCCTTCATGGGAAAGTGACGGCGAGGGAAATTGTGGGTTAAATTGGGAAGCTGCAACTTGCTGCATCGAGTCATTAACATCTTGTTGCAAAGACTGGCAAGCATATGAGCACATTTCCAGCAGCCATGGATAATACTTGATATAATGACTCTTTACATAATTGGAAGCCATCTTCATAAACTAATGATTACCCTTTGCAACGAAGTGTCGAGACGCCAAAACTTTGGACATTGTCACGTGATTATCATTTGTTCCTTGGTCGAATGTGAGCAGAAAGCTTCATTTCTTCGCCTTTGATGAACGTTTAGGGAGAGCAAATCCAACGACAAAAGAAATCTTTGGTAAATATGTTATCCATATTGCGCAAGGCAAGACTCAAGGACAAGGAGATGAGAATTCTGATGCTGTATGAGGCCATTTTCCCGACGATCTTTCCTCGCTGATCGTCTTTTTCTGATTTTTTGCACAGCGGATTGGATAATGCTGGCAAGACTACGATTGTCAAAAGGATCATGGGCGAAGATGTCAATACTGTGAGCCCAACGCTGGGCTTCATCATCAAGACTATTGAGCATTCTGGGTACATCTTATGCCACCTATGAAGAAGTTAAAGCACGCTGACCTTTTAAAGTTACAAGCTGAACATTTGTATTACATCTTAACCTATCTGCTACTTCTAGTGAAATTTATACTGAACCTTACAATCGTAGGGGATGTTGGTGGTCAAAAGACTCTCCGATCATACTGGAGAAACTATTTTGAGAAGACCGATGCTTTGATATGGGTGGTTGATGCCACTGACCGTTTACGTATTGAAGATTGTAAGGAAGAGTTGCATGCTTTACTACAAGAAGAGGTTTGTTAATAGTAAAGCATTGATTTTCCCCGATACCAATAACTGATACCCCTATAGAGACTTTCCGGTGCGAGTCTTCTTGTATTTGCCAACAAGACGGATGTTAATGGCTGTATGACGAAGACAGAAATAAAAGATGTGAGTGAAGCCCGTACGGAGTAAGAATGCAGGTGTGAAGTGTTGTCCTCAAAAGCAGTGGACATACTAACCGGAAGTAGATGTTGGTGCTAGATGACATTCGGACGCACAAGTGGCACATCATTAATTGCAGCGCGATCACAGGCGATAATTTGGACGAAGGATTGACTTGGGTTGTTGAGGACTCCAAGGAACGATTATTTCTATATTGAGGTCGGGTGAATGATTTTGTAAAGTTCACTACTACCGGTACAGTCCTTGTGCAGAGTAGACCTTTGAAATTCGTTCAACCCAATACTAGGAACATCCCATTCAACACATTTATTAGTAACATAGTTACGAGAAGAAGAGGTTTGTTTGTTTATTTTGATTTGGGACTTTCTCTAGTGTCATTTGATTCCGTGCCCACTGCCCACTGCCCAGTGCCCAGCCGTGCCAGCTTACCTAGATGTGTGTGCTTTGTTCTGCGACATAGCAGCTTTAATTGTTTATTGTTTGTACAGTATACGGTGTAAGCGCGTAATTGTGTGACGGCCGCCGCTCAAGGGACTGTACAGATTATTGATTGATTATGAAATAACTAGATGGACAGGTATAGAGTACTCAACACTTATTGTAAGAGAAGGTGCATCAATACATCTGTCATGACTTTTTGAAACATGCAAGTATATGTCGATAGAATATGTGCCACGTTTTATGGATGTAAAGCTGTTTTTTTTTAAAATAAAATAAAATAAAAAAAAGGTAATAACCCAAGGGACAAATCCATACCTCGTCACTTACTCAAATGAAAGCTTGCAGCTTAAAAGTTATGAACTTTATGAAACCTTGACCAAGCGAAGCTTCAATCTTCTTTACTAGAACAATCCTTTGAGGTACTCAAAAACCTCGACCCCTCGTGCAAACGCGTTTACCCCGCTGAGTTGTAACTTGGATTGACCTGTATTCTGACATACACCATCTAAAATTCTTCTCCCTGTTGTTGTGCCGTCGCCTCATATAAACATGTCGAATACCGAAGGAGAGCCCGATGTGAATGATTTCTTGCAGCGTATCAAGGAATTGGGCAATAAACGGGACCAAGAAGACGAAGACCGCACAAGAAAGTTAGAGGAAGAGATATTGCAAGGCAGAAAAGAAAGACAAGCTCGCAGAGCTGGTAATTGATTCCTATTTTAACTTTCTTTTTAGAGACACTTATTCCACCCGTTGCTATGCTATAATATGATAGGTCAGAATCTACTTTTTGCTAATGATGTTTACTTCAGAAAGGGCATTGTCAATCTCACCTACGAAGTCTTCTCCTATGAGTACACCTAGAAGACCTACATCAGACATCATTCCAAACTCAGGCGAACAACCTTCAGAATCTCGGCGCGGGGGTGTTGTTGACAACGACGTAGATGAAATGGCCTTGAATTCAGCGCCGGATTTGAAGCGGTCCTCTCAGTTTAGAGATTCACCGTCAAATGCTATGCCCTCAAGAAATTCACCTTTATCATGGGCTCGCAGACCGGAACCTTCCGATAAACCACGAAGTCGACCTTTATCCATGGTTGCTACAGATAGGGTCATGCCATCGAGAACAACTACACCGACACCCGAGAATACCACATCTGCCGATGATAGTACCCCTTCTCGAGAACAGATTGCACAATCACTAGAATCCAGAGATCCAGCTTGGTTCAGGCAAACTGCTGATCGAGGAGCTAATTCACCAGCTTACAGAAAGAATCAGGTGGAAGACGAAGAAAGAGCAATACACGGGTCAATTCAGATACCAGGAATGGCTCGTAATAATTCTACACCAGACAAAACAGCAAATGAGGTCAAGGATTATTCCTCAATTCCTGCAAGATCACTCACAAGGCCTGCAGCAAGAAATAGTATTTCGTACGGAAGCAGCTCTAGAATGTCATTCCAAAGCAATCCGGGTGCTGGTATGGGTTCACCAATTCCAGTGACTGACGCTCAGAGGTTAGATCCACCGGGTGCTGATAATATGTCGGATATTCGAGGCCTAGCAATGTCACCTTCGCAGGGTCGCATATCGCCCGACAGACTAGACCGGCCTAATTCTCCAACAAAAGGAATGGGTGGATTTGTTCAAAGTGCGATGATGAAAAGATCGGAGAGCATGAATAAGCGGTGGTCTGTTGCATCACCTTCATTAGATCGGAAAAATTCGTCTCGCGATCCTAACGCGGATAATCAATCTACTTCTCCTTCAAGGCCTACTTCAAGTCACGGCGAACTCCACCGCCCGGGCACAGCAAGCTCTATGAGAAGCAATATAACAAATTCTACGATGAATGATGGTTCGAACTTTATGAGACCATCTCTGGCAACAACTAGATCTTATACACCGGCCGATGCTAGAGACATAGATGGTGGAAACCACTCGCCTCCAGCAGATGATAGTTTGCCTGTCAGCCCTACGAAAACCGCGGACTCAAGACGATGGAGTCCTACCAAATCTAGTTGGCTCGAGAGCGCGTTGAACAAACCTGAATCACCGAAGCCTAAAGCCACACCGCCGCCTCAACAACCATCATGGATGTCAGAAATTAACAGAGCAAAACAAAAAGGCAGTGTCGACTTGGGTAGAAGTCAGACCGTGAAGCACGAAGTAAACATTGGCGGGCTAATGAGGTCTCCTCCTCCTGGTGCATTGTCAACGCCTTCAAGTATTCGAGGCTTCCCGGCAGCATTTTCTCCTGGTATTACGCCACAGCGAAATATTGAGAGCATGATCAATCAGGATAGTAAGAGTAGCGCTGGGAATACAAGAGCTGAAAGACCATCAACACCCTGGACTTCCACCCCCATTTCTGATACCACGCCAAAACTCAATCTAAATCTTACATCCACTCCATCTGGAACACCCAAAGCCAATTTGAATTCACCTGCTAGTTCAGCGAAAGTCAAGCCTACAACTCCCCCCAAAAATGATTTCCGCTCTGTTTTGAAATCACGCCAGGCACCTACTGATGAGAAGCCCAAAGAAGAGCCAGAGTTCAAGAATGTCTTTGGTCAACTTCGGAGGACGAAAACTCAAAGTTACATAGCGCCAGATCTGCTTAAGGATAATATTACACGTGGAAAGGCAGGTCTTAACCTTACTGGGGGCCCCGTAAAGACTGAGCGCAAGGACGAATTCAAAGATGCCATATTGAAGAAGAAGGAGGATTTCAAGAAAGTACAAGCTGAAGGAAATGGAGTTACCCGATCTGCCGGTAGCGAAAGTCGGGAAAATGTGGTACCTGAAGCGTTGCGGAGAAGAAACACCCTTGGGAGAAACGGTTCAGTTTCTAATATACTTGCATCTTCCTGGGAATCCAGTTCACCACAGCGCAACGCTTCTGCCAGTCCCACTCCGAATTTAGTCAAAGAAACCAGTGCCCCAGCACGCATGCAAGAGAAGAATGCAATTGGAGGTAAGCTTGCTGGACGTTTTAACCCTGGTCTAGCAGATTTACTTGCCAGAGGGCCGCCGTCACTTGCTAGTGAAACCTCAAGGTCTTCAAGCGCCTCATTATCTCAGCGTACAATTAGTATGAGCACTTCGACAACTAATCCCGAATTGAGCGAGAATGGGCCACAACTCACACACATGACTAAGGGGCGTGCCCGTGGACCAAGACGAAAGGCACCGTCTACAGTCGCACCAGCCCAAACTACATCAGCACCAATAACCGAAGAAAGGGCCGAAGAAAAGGCTCTCGTTACATCGTCTGCCAAGTCTTTCGCTGCGTCTGGACAGCATACTTCGCCTGCTACAAGCCCAATAAAGCAGACAATTTCAGCCTTGAACACAGAACAGTTGCAAGAAAGCACTCCCATTTCTCAGCCTTCATCACCTCGGAAGCTGGATATGAGAAGGCGGTCCCTTTTTCTACAAGAAGCGCCAAAGAATAAGGATACACCATCGTTGGAAGCCCCTAAACCACTTTCTTCCGTCAAAATTGCTAATTTCCCCGAGAATACGGTAAAGGCACACCACAACAAGCTCGAGGCAACAGTTACGCCAGATCCACCAAAGCCAGAGCCCCCAGCGCCTGCTCAATCTCCGTCCCCAACCAAAATTTATGAAGATCGTACATTCAATGAACCTGTGTCACCAGAGACTGCGAAGCTTCGTCCTGCTCCGTTATCCCCAAGAAAAGCAAATTCAGTAAAAGCTCCACCACAACTTTCGCCTCGTTTTGATCAGCCACCACCGCTTAGTCCATCGAGATCAGTCAAGCATACTGCAGCATTGTGGGGACGATCCACTGCAGAACAACCTGCTCGCATACCTTCTCCAATAAAGTTACCAACTCACGAAGATGAGAAGGCAGCTCTAGTAGGCGCAGGTTTGCGACCTAAAAGTCCAGTGAAACGAAACAAGTCTCATGAAGACGATAAGATAACTCTAGCAGGTGTAGGTTTACCGCCTATTAGTCCGTTGAAGCGAAATAAGTCTATTGATCTAGGACTAAGAATGGGACCAAGATCTACAAAAGAGTCAACACCTGCGCGCGCTCTTCCAATTCCTCCAGCCAAAACACTAACATCACCAGTAATGAGCCCCGGCCTTCGTTCACCTAGCATGGCTTACTCCCCAGTGCCTCAAGCATCTGAAGCGTCCCAACTTCTCGCCGATTTCTTTGGTGAGGAGCCTAAGCCCACTCCAACTTACTCAGTCGATACAGCAAGCATTTTAATGGCCCGACAAGACACTATCTCAACTGTACGGACGTTACAATCCAGTCTATTTTATCTATCTGGGGATGGAAAGAAAACTTCTGTTCCTACTCATCAAGAGCGTGTTCTATTTGAGCGTGAGATGTATTTATGCCCACATACATTCACCAATGCGGCTGGTAGAAAAGTGACGGAAGTATACTGGTGGATTGGAGATGAAGTCCCTGAACTTGTCGTCAGCAGCGCTGAGATATTTGCTCGGAGCGAGGCCAAAGGTTTCGGTGGGAGTTTTGTGACATTGAGACAAGGCAAAGAGACCCCGGAGTTTTATCAAGCTTTAGGTGGTATCATTATTGTTAGGAGAGGATCTTCTAACAAATATGATTCCCTCGCACCTCATATTCTCTGCGCAAGACAACAACATGGAATGCTAGTATTTGACGAGGTTGATTACTCTCCTTCAGTCTTATGCTCCGGGTTTCCATATCTCATCTCCTCGCCATCAGGCAAGACATATTTATGGAAGGGTCGAGGTAGTACTGCTGAAGAACATGGTTGTGCTAGACTTCTTGGAATGGAAATATCACTGACAGGTAATATCGAAGAAATTGAGGACGGCGATGAACCTTCGTCATTCTTGAGAGTATTCGAGAACTGCAAACAAATTCCACAATCAGCTGATCACTGGAAACTTAAACCAGCCTACAATAAATATTCTGCTCGTTTGTTCTGTGCTGCCGCTACAGGCAAGGAACAAGTATGTCACCATTTCTCTTCAGTACATAACCTCCCACTGACATATCCCAGATTATCGAAATAAACCCATTTTCCCAAGCCGACCTCTCTCCGACTGGTATCTACATTCTCGATGCCTTCTTTGAAATCTACATCGTCATCGGCGCCAAAGCCCAATCCCAATATGGTCCTTTCCATAACGCACTTCAGTTTGTACAGGAATATGGGATCCTTTCAGCGGGCATGGAAGATCGTCCTTTTGTACCTGTTTCGACGGTAGTTATTGAAGGGATTCCAAAAGATTTGAAAAGTGTTTTTAGGAAGTGGAATGAGGGGAAAGCCCCAACTATCATTGTGCAGCCGAGCGCGAAACAAGGGGGAACTGATTTGAAGAGAGTGAGAAGTTTGAGAGTTGTGCCGTTGACGGCGGCATTGGAGGCTACCAGGGGGTAGATGAGCATGGGTTAATTCGTGTATCATCTACTTCTTTTTGAGGTGTGATTGGTTTGGAGTGAGTGAGTTGCTTGGTGCTTGTACTTTTTTAATTTGCTGGATCTTTAACTTGATGTCGCTTTAGTAGTGGATGGACACATGGATGCATGGAGGTATGGAGCAAAGGAGTTTACTTCTTGCGGGCTGGCTTTCGTTTCCTTTTGTAAGATACATTATTTGATAAGTGCGTGTACTTCAAAGAGTGCACTTTCAGGAGAAGGTAGCTTTGGGAGTTGTGCACACAGATAGTGTATTGTAAGAATTCAATACATTTTCTATTTAAATTTGGGTTTGGCTTTGAGTGAAAGGTTAGTAGTATGGGGTATTTGTTTGTAATTGTGTATATATATATATGTTCACCTGCGGAGATGTACAAAAGGGGTTATGTACAACCGGGAACGTTATGATATATGACGATATGAGATGAATAATAAGAAGTCAGAATATATGGGCATGTGAATAATGTGATTTGATTCGGTTATAAATTAAACATTATAGATTAAGTACTATAGTATACATTATAGATTAAAAATTAGGAGCTCTATCCTATGGATGATAGATACATAACGTCGAGATCTCTTAATGAATCAAAAGTAGGATGGGTCGGGTATAGGACCCAGATTGTTATCAGAAGGATATATAAGGGGATTCTGCATCTCGAGAGTGCGAATAGGTAGACGTTGGTAGTGTGATGTAGTGGTAAGAGTGTGGCCGTATCTGGATTCTTTTCGTAGACTCCGAGGTCGAGACTTCTTTTAAAATGGGTGGATGGATGTGGGTGAAACTGGGGTCCTGGTCTGGAAGACGGTGTAAGTTTGATAGAAAGGGATACGAGTGTTGTGCTGGAGTTGTGGCTTTATCCGATGGGCTGGAGAAACGTGATGGATGAAAGGCGGGAGGATGTGGTGATTCTCGGTGTTGGTTGGTATGGCGTTTGGCTTGAGGTGGAGGATACGGCTAAAAATGAGGTTGAGTGGAAATTCTGATTCGGGGCTTCAAAACCTTCAGTCCTGGCTGTGATCATTTAATGATATATTCTGATTGGTGGATTGGTGGACTTGGGAATTTGTGTTGTTGCCGGATTTCTTTGCTCGGGCTCAAGGAAATTAATTATGTTTGACGAAGCGAAGTGAATAACTGTGTCCTAGCATACGGATACTCCAAGATACATTGTCGGCCTCTGCAGAATTTCTATGTAGCCTTTCCTGCTAATGCCGGTCTTTCCTTTGTTTATTGTGGACGCCTGGATTTCGGGGGAATTAGAGGCTCGTCTTGCCCAAGCAGATATGCGGATGTAGGAATTTGTGTCTAATAAGGCTGACTGAGTATTGGATGTTGGTGACTGGATATTACGAGATTTGGTTTATATATTGTCGGTCGGCGTGTCTAATACGGTCTCCATCCATTCAAAATAAAGAATTAGTTGTATTCAAAGATCAACGGCTCCCCAATGGTTAGGAAATGTTGTCTGTGGATGATATCCCAGACCATTGGTGATCAGGGCGGCGAGCAGGCCGTGAATAGTAGTTTGGCTGATAATATAACGGGATATTTTAGAACATTGGCAAATGGAGGCTGGCTGGTTATTGGTTAACGCGAATAAATGCCCAGTTATGGTGCTGGAGAGCCCCAGGCGTACTCATAAAGGCGGTCCTAAGCTTCAAGGAGCCTTTGCAAGTGCTTTGCATTTTCTTCTTTACGCTCATCACTTAAAGCCTCTGAAAACATCCGTATGCACGCCGTCGCAGCGTCAAGCGAGTATGAGCACGAAATCACATCATCCACTTTACGGAGTGATATCTCGCTCACCACCGGAATTATACACCAATCCACCCTCTTTCCAGTAACATGTTTGTACTCATCCCCGCCATAGCGCAATAGTTTCTTTGCGACAATCGATCGAGCTTCGGAGCTGGTATGAGCATGCGTCAACATCAATCTGCTGCTCCAGATAACTTCCTCCTTTGGGAATTCAAATAGAATCAAATGACGGTTACTTTCATGGGCTTCGGTGAATGTGGTGTTTATTGCAAGCTTCCAGATTATCTCTCTGATTTCTGGAGGGAAGTCGCCGAATTTAGTGAACACGTGTAATTGAGAAGAAGCTGTCATATTCAAATCATGATGAATCTCTTCTACATCCTCGAGGTCATCATCTTCAATGCCATCACTAACTCTGTGGTGCTTGTAATTGTGCTCCTTATCTTCAATGTTCGCATTTTCCTCGCTTCCCGATTTGTTTCTCAGCTGTTGTACGTCTAGGTGCTCATTTTGAGCGACCTGAATACCCCGCTGTTGCAACAAGGAGGTAGACATGATCAAGGTCTTCTTGAATATGTATGATTGTAAGAATTGTGACAAGAAAATTGGTGTAAAATTCCTCTGAATAGATGGTGTATCTATCTTCCTTGAAGTTGACTTATAAATGGTAATAGATATTATTTCGTTGTGAGCTAGAAATTGTTGGAAGAAGTCGTGATGTAATTGAGAATCGAGCTATTATAGACGTAACATATGTCGTATTATACATTAATTCAATATAGTATATGTGTAATGAAGAATTGTTGCATAAACGTGAGAAATGGAGAGTATCAAGAAATGAGTAATATTGTTATGAAAGAAAGTACAACTAAGGATCTCATAATTTTGGAGGAAATCTGGGGATTAAGGCTCAAGAAAAGATGGCTGCGCGAGCTAGTCGTTAGAGTGAAGCTAAACACAATAGTGGGAAAGGCTAAACTTTGGACTAGCATTAGTTTTTGTGGGTATGAAAAAATAGAGAGGATTATAAGAATTGACACTGTTCCACGGTTGGCGAGTAAAAGCAATGTAGTATCTGGCACAATAAAATGGAAACGAACAGCAACAAACATTGAGATCTTGCCCAAGAGGATCAACACGAAGGATTATGCGTTACCACACACAGTATGAACAAGAGGAAATGATTACTGGAAGCCAAGAAGAGTTGAAATACATAAAAGCAAATGTTACGCAAACATTGCTTGGGCGTACTCCCAGATATCCAAACGGAAACGAATCTACAAGCCGCCTTGTATTTCTATAATTTAAACATTGCGTCTCTTCATAAGCTTTCGTAATCTCTTCAGATATGACTAGGGCCAGGAATAGCCCAAAATGGGACTTCCGCCAGCTATTTCAAATAGATTTCTATCTTCCATTTCTGTCGGTAGCCAACATAAGTTCTCCAAATCCGAGATATCATCTCCACGTGTGCATTGAGAAAGTTCTATCCTAGGATTTTGCGAGTTTCCATTCCCATTGCATATTCTCGTTCAGGGCAAGGTTTACGACCTCACTCATCTGTACGATTCTTTCCGAAACCGGGTATAATTCTATGGGTTGATAGAGCAGTTCCTGTTCGAGGTTCCAGAAACTCTGTACAAGGTTGATTGTTGAAGAGCTGTCCCACATTCCCTCCTTTCTTGGACACCGTAGTAGAAGTTCCAATACTTGGTGACGAGTCGTTTCACTGGATGACTTTACGCAAGTGTCTAACAAGAAAGTAAAATGAGTATTGAATCACGATGTTGCAGATTAAAAGACTTACAATATAGAGGAGCAATCAAGCCCAAATCGGCCGAGAATGTGAATGCAGGTTTTCCAGCCGTAGCATCTTCCTCGGCAGCATTAATCAAAGACCTCGCAAGTCTGACAATAACTTGAAATTCCGACTCGAACACAGCAGACTTTTTGGGATCATTCACGGAGCTCTTCGTGACTCGAGGGTCGCCTAGGTCTGGTTCGGAGACCCTAGCCATGATATGCACAGTTGTATAATGCACTTTGCACAGCACGGCACCCCTCAATTGTTTACTGTCAAAAGTATGACTCTGGCTTCTCATGAAGTTCTCAAATGAGACTTTCCAAGCGTCCAACTGCGCACGAGATTTTACGTATAAATCCATGGAGAGTTTTGGTTGACAAGCGGAAGGGAGATTACCATCCCATAAGTAACCCCCTCTGAAAAGGCTATCGGATGCGTGAAGTATACTTCTTCTTGCTGCATCCAAGTTCTCAAATTCTCTTGGGATGATATTTTCTCGAGTACTGATAGTCGATATTACTTTTGCGAAAGCCATACGTTCTGGGACTTCTCTGGTATCGATGTACAAGATAGCTTGTAAGCAAAGTCTCATGAACATGGGTGCAATTTTTTCTTCTATCAGATCCTCGTCTTGAGAATTGCTTCGTAACCGTGAATTTTGCAAAATCTTTAGGCCGCTCTGCAAATGCACTATCGCACTCGAAAAATGTCCCCGTAAAGAATCAAAGCAAACGAAAAGAATACAAGACATCAAAGCTGTGAGAGGTTTCTGTTTGGCTGCCGCTAAAGACCTTCTAAGGTGTGAAATGGCCTTTGTATATTGACTTGTGGCGAACCCAAACCCTGGTCTTGCAGCATCGCATTTCGTTGCAAGATCAAATCTTCGATTCGAAAAGTCTTCGTGGAGAGTGCCAAGTCCTATGATGGCATGTCGTAGAGACGGGTCCGCAGAGCTAGCTTGCAGTACAAGATGGTTCCAAAAAGAGGGATCAAAGTATCCACTAAGCTCTGTTGCTGTATTGGAAACAAAGTATTGAAAACCTCGTCGTTCATCTACAGTACCTGGTAGAAATGTAGGTAATCGCTGGATGTCCGATGGTGTTTGTACTTCCGGGCTTAATCTCTTAAAGTCCGTGGAATATCCATCACATTTTCGTCTAGTGGAAACACATCTTTCGCATGAAGGCTTGGCTTCATCGCACTTGACCCGACGTATTCTGGATTATGTCAATGGTGATCATTCCTTGGGCAGAACAACATCTCAAATCCATACTTGCAAGTTTGGCAACCCGTCCTCACTTTGGGTCCACATCTCCTACGTCGGGGTATCATTTGATCGAGAGTTTCAGTAGCCATTGTCTCTTCTGAACTTTCAAAAACCTTCTGGAGGATCCAATTGAATTCTCAATGATGGCGTGAATGAATGAATGATCAAGCAGATACGATGTTCCCTCTCATATCAAAGTAGACGAAGCTTTGAATGGAGCTTTAAAGTACCTAACTGTGCCGACATATATATAGCCCTGCCAGTTTCATGGCAGTATCATAAGCTCCCCTTTCTTCATACTCAGCCTTATGTGATGTGGAAGCATTCTATCCTTGCCTGACATTTTTCAAATCGAGAGAACCCTTGAGATTGCGAGATTGAGTTAAGCTTCAAATCCTCTTTGCTTGGCTTTCGTCAGTAGCCTCGCCTGAGCCACAAGGCTGATATGGCGAAAAGTACGAGTGAACCAATGAAATGTAATTACATAATGTCTTACTAAAGAAACTCAGCTACATCCTTCACCGACTCAATCAAACTTTCTTAAGGATTGACTCCACATTTGGTCTCGACTTTTAATTACTCTGTATGTCACAGAATGGGATTCATTCATCATACTCTCCGCGCGCTCCTCTTCCAGCACAGTCAGATCCTACAGAGTACAAATTAAGCATGAACGAATCCTTGGCTGAACGGCGCAGAACCCAGACTTATGGAACACGACGGTCTTCACGGAAAGTATACCAACAGATAATTGATCAATAATAAAGGCACAGTTCTATTCTTACAGTTGTACAACTGCAGATCTCACCAAGGAAGTAAGACTGCTTTAATCCTTTTCAGAATGAGAGCCAAAACAACAGAGTGACCAGGATGAAAATCACGAGTCCAACATGCAAAACATTTAGCTTCATTCACGACACCTGAGTGATTCGAACACTCGCTCCCGAAGGAAATGCCTGACTCTGAATGTACAGTAGCAGGGCATCGCGTTAACCACTCCGCCAAAGTGCCTATTTAGCATTCCTGTGAAAACTTGAGTATATACACCTTTCATAAAGAGCACGGTGGGGATTTGAAGAATTCAGGTTTGGTTGAGCGGGTGTGGTGGAGCTGGCAATATTCAAGAACCCGCATGGATCCGCATGGCGCGTCTACATGTAGATAGGATTTCCATCCCTCAATATCATTGGCAAGTATTATGATAGCTTCAAGGTTGAGACCCAACAGCTCCAAAAATGTCCAGAGGTTCTGGTTTATCTCATCTTGTGTATGAGCCTCAACCTGCGACTTGCAACAAATCGTGAGGGCATGTAGCTTTGATCAAGTGATGAACCGTTTCTCAATCCTTCAAAATACAAGTACCCAAGGCTACTTTTCTCGAACTGGCAGACCCAGCATGGAATGGATTCTGTCCAAGATCATCGGTAGGCTGCGCTGAGTGGCAGTTGGAGTCACATTTAGACTAAATCGACATAATCACAACTCTCGATCGTTTGGTGGGGAGAGCTCTTAATAACAGACAGGTACCATGATGCTGGAGCATAGAATGAATGTGATCATCACTCACTGTACAATGGAGGGTATGTTCAGGGACAACTAAGCTGATCTATAGCATAAACAGGAGTTGTTTGCTTTCTCTCGTGTTGTGATTTGTTCCAAAGTCAGAGGTTCTACCTATGCTGCTTGAAATTATTGGAAATTCGCCTCGCCTCCTCTCCTGAACACTCGAGAGAAACTACTAAGTCATGTCAATTCTCAATTTCTCGATTTCTTTCCTTGATAGGAGGAGAGGGAATTTGGTTATATGATCAACTTTTAATGAAGAACACTATGATCTGAAGTCAATCTGATATTATCAAGGGAGCTCTAGTTTGTTTTCTGCCTTCCCCTCCCCTTCATTCTCTCACGATCAGCTTGATACCAACCAAACCCTGTCGGTAATTCCGTTTCTCCATCTCTATCTGCTCTACTGTCGGAAGACTCCTTCCTCTCCTTGAACCAAGAAAAGGAGGAGAGTTTCAGTACTCTAGAACTTGGTTGCAGGCACTGCATGTGTGGGTAACTGACAGTAACGCTAAAGAAAGGTGTCTGGCAGGGGAAGCTAATAACGAAGACACCTCCTCATCAGCGATAGAGATTCTGTTCGTTGTGCTGAAAAGTCAACTACTTTCATTGTAAGTCAGATTCGACAAAGTGAGTGAATACTTATGCTTTTTTGGTATGATTCGTTATAATAAGTTTTGCTTCCTAAGACTTGAACCTGAATATCTATATCTAGCTGGCACTTAAATCGATATCGTTATCCCGATTTGGTAAGCTTGAATCTTTCCCAACTACCTTCTCCACAACAATTACAAGATCGATGACCATCAATATTACTACAACACTATCATATTTCCAGTTTCGCAGATAATTTTCCTTTGCAATAAGTCACGTATAACCAATCCTATCTATTCCTTAGCCTCCCTCAACAATAAGAAATATCTTCGATGGTATTCATCTGGCATGTTTTGATGATCTGGTGATACAGCTGGCGAGTAGTGTTCTTGAAGAGGATTACAATGTATGGGATCCTACTATTCTATAGAGAGGGATATACATATGACAAGGATAATAGGGAATTCAAGGTTATTTCACCTAGAACCAAACATTCATGATTCTGTATGATCTATCCACCCTCAATCTTTGGTTGAATAAGGAATTCCATAAAAGTTTTCCTCTTTGTAAAAGCTATAGGATCTGTCCAAGGCCAAGATAGTCTTTCCGTTAGACGCAATCCGTGAGTACATAGAGATCGCGGGATCAATTATGAACACTGGTAACTACAGCCCATCCGTCTGTCACCAAGATACCCAGAGGAAAAAGATACCGTGCTTTCAGGTTCCAATATTGAGTCGGGATTCTTCGGAGGAGGGGAAAAAAGGTCGATTTTGACCATTCTTGACATGTCTTTACTAGGTTTTTTTTTCAATCAATTGAATTATAAATCGACTACGAGATGAAACAAACGAATCCCCTTTGTATGTACCGTAGGGTGAGCAACCAATACTAAAAGTCCAACGGACCTATTATGAAAAGCTGATAAGGTGAAGGGTAAGTTACTCGAGAGACATTCATGTTGAAAAGAGACTAATACTTGCCAAGGTTGTCTTGATTCTTCCCACAACAGCGAGATGATCAATGCACAAATCATCATCTCATACACCATCACAACAAATGACAACCAAAGCAAGATGAATGACAAACAGCAGCGATGCACAAGCACATAAGAAGTAAGTAATGCAAATCGATGAACTTTGTTGTGGCAATAGCTATGTACACCAAGAATATGAAATCCCTCACTGCCTTGCTGCAAGCAGCAGAATCAGTCATTACAACTTTTCTGTACCCTGTGAATCTCTCCCTCTAGATAAGATACAATTTGTATTCCCTCGCGGAACCTGCAGAATTTCCTCCTCACAATCGTGTTTCGTAGTTCCTTCGTAAATGTAGGTGTGGAAGCTGAAAATCGCTCCATCCACAATATGTGATATGTATAGACGGTTGAAGTATCCACGCTCCAACGCCAATGTTTTCGTAATTCGTAAATTCGTATGAACGATCAATCCATGAGTCTCCATCAGTCCCTCTACCAATCTATCCATCTATCATATCCTTTGTCAATGAAACTTTTTGGCAACAAATAAAATCCGGAAAAGACAATACAATCTCACAAACCATCTTAGCCCTTGAATCCCCAATCACGTTCCATAGTCATAATTCCACATCCAGCATCCTCATCCACAAAACAACTCGCTCCCTCCCCTTCTCTCAAGTTCTCAAACAAAATCAATATCAACATTGACCTTACGAATAATACTCCGCATCCCTCTCGACCTCCCTTTCATACATAACTCCCTCGCACTCAGGTTTTCTCCAACCCACAACATCGCGTTCCATCATATTCATATACGCCCTATACGCACCCAAACTCATGTGCTCATGACAACCCGGACAGTAGAAATCTTCCTCCCCTTCCCCTTCCCCATTATTATCGCAAACATGAACTTTGCTTAATAACATCGGATCCTGTTTTACAAACGCCCCTTGTCTATAGCTGAAAACTCGAGGAGAAAAGGAAGATCCCGTCATCCATTCTCCGTTATTAATAGGATAATGACAACGACGGCGCTCCCATCTGTTTTCATTTGATAAGACAGTGAAACTCTCAAGTCCATTGTTCACCCCGTTGCAACTAATCCGCGCATGTCCTCGGGTCTTCCTCAGCTCAGGTCTTTTGCCAACCGGCGCGTAAACAATCTTGAGAGTTTCCAGCTCCCTCAATTTCAAATCCGAAGGTTTAGAATTATGATCCCAATCGCCCCAGAGAAGACGAAGTTCAATTGGTGAATCAATAAGTGAAGCATCGATTGCAAGATGTTTGACACCGCTCAATGGATGACATGCGACCGAATCATTAGCTCCGAAAATCGCCTTTGTAGTAGTGAAATTACTAGTATAAGGACTCGCATCTTCAATCGAAGTTGTAGTTCGTCGAACATAAACAGTATCGACCTCGAAATCTACGTAAATGCCAGTTCCATATGCTGGGGATGGGAGTACCAGTTGTTTGAAAAGGGGGAGGAGTTCATCGCGCGCTTCGCCACAGGTGGAGAGAAGTGCAGGAATGGGACTAAGCGAAACAAGTGACTCTGTTGGGTGGTCATAGGTAAGGTGGACGATGCGGGGATGAGAGGCTGCGATTTTCCAGATCTTGACGCGCAACTCTTTGGGGAGGAAGGGAAAGAGGGTGAACGTAGTTAGGGTTGAGGATTGAAGGAACATTCTTGGGAGGGTTTCTGGTATGGGCCAAGACAATTGTTGGAGTTCTAAGACTGGAGATCCCGGAATCGGGGATTCAGAAATTGCAGGTGTTAAGGGTGGAGTGTCAATGGCGCTGATTGTTGAAGCATAGATCGATTCTCTGCCCATGGTATTGGCTCTCGAAGCATAGATTGATTCTCTACCCATGGTGAAATTTAGGTAATCATGGTAATCATCAGTGAGTGGAGGTGTTTCTGGTGCTATTATGAAGTTCGAGCCATCATTCGGAGATGGGAGAGTTGTTGTTTGCTTTCGCTAGAATGATTGTTAGAGATGTTTGCGGCTTGTGAGACACAGGAATTGATGGTAGTAATACAAATTTTGACCACAATATCAACAATCTTGATAACATTTTTGGTTTGATTGACAATCATTCCCATAATTTTGGAAGACCTGTCCGAGATTCACAAGGGTATAAAGCACCCGAGAATTGTCTGGTATCTTTGGAAGTGAAGAAGGGAGAAATAGATGGAAGAAACTTACAATAGACAACTTTTGGAAGTTGTGTAAAATTCCTTTTTTGATTGACTTTGGACTAAGTGAATGAAGTATTTCACCTGCCATTGTAGAAGTTTTAACGTTGAAACCTTTGCAGCTTTCTGTAGTAGATACTCGAATTCTGGTTGTTGGAGTAAGTGCAGAAAAGACAGATGGGGAAAAGATTGTTTAAAGGAGTAGATAATAAAGACTTGATATGTGAAATTATTTGCAAACTTTCATTCACTCTTGAGGCGCGTCTGGTTCGAGAGAGATCAGATCGTGTCACTCACATGCCCTAATTTTTGTAAACAGTGAGTGATCTTGTTGTGAAAGTGAATCTGATGTTATTCATAATCGGAATGAGAACTATCAAGGTGTGTATCTTCTACCGTCCTTGTGCCGTGCCGTGTTATGAAGATGCTTCAATTTGCCAAAAAGGGGTTACTTACTCGAAGATGGTGACAACAGAACTTTCTGGCATGATTGTTCTAAACAAAAGGACAAACAAGAAATGGCACAGCCCCCACGTTTTTTGATCTTCGATTATATTCAAGATCATAACTCCCATGGATGGCCGCACCATATAAACAATTGCTATGGCAACAATGAAGATGATACATAATGTGTACATAACAGAACATAATATTTATATATTGTCTTCATCTTCACATGCCAAAAACACATGATTAAGCTGCCAAAGATGAAGTTGAGATGAATATTGTAACATACTTTCAAAACCTCGCTACGGTCTTGGATAAACATGACTTCAGCCATATTCTAAGGGGATCTCAAGCAAAATAATAGTCTATTGTCTAAATCTAAACAATGACAACTAAAACAACGGGTACAAGAAAGAAGTATAGCTTGAAAACATGAATCAAAAATATGACCGCTGTTCCAATACAATGATGTATCATGAACGAACATGAGGACAACTTGGAAGCAAGAACTGCCTTGATCTCCAAGTGCTTCTATGCTTGCATGATGTTCCAAAGTTATATGACTGTTGGGGAATAAGATCTTCTCATAACACTAGACCTCAGATGATAGTCTGCATATGAGTGATGCTCATGAATAGAAAGAGGGCAGAGGTTCTAGCTATTCACCAATGGTTGTTGACGCCGTTGACGTCGCTGACCTTGTGATATTGCAATACCCTCATATGGTAAAGATATACACCAAAAAGATCAAAACATACCTAGGCATTGCTAGAAGGGTGAATATGCCTTTGAAGATAACGAGATATGACAATAGAAAGTGCAGGTATTTATGACTTTACTTTAGACATAGATGAACATTTCCTAATGAAATATATATATTCATATAAAATGATAAATTCCTCAAACACTCCAAGTAATGTGAGGCATGTGATGTTCCTTTCATTCTGTGCGATGTAGTCCTACGTGTAAGCCCAAACTTTAAATGAAAAGGGGACAAGGGTCACTATTCACCAAAATCAAATGCACCCAAAACATCGTCATTCTACCTAAGAATTACTATCAAATAATGCACAGCACAACATCTGTATCTCTCAAGATCTATTTACCCTCAATCGAGGGCATATCTATATCTATTCCTCATACATAGACAAATATCAATTATTTGGATATGCAATGACAGCCCAACATCGAGGAGAAGATCCGTTAAACATCGAAATCAGTAACATCAATGTCGATCTCCCACCCCTCTCTGCACTATTCATGATATATTTTGATATCAAGGCTGGCTATACAATTGGATGGAAACGTTCATTACCAGGCATCGAATTAGATGGAGTGGTCGAATATAGGAGTCTGCCATCGGGTTTACATGCTGTGGAAGAGGATCTTATATACTTCACCCATGATGATTATGCAGGACTCAGCGCATTCGTCAACGCGCCTGCGGATAAGGGATCGAGGAATGCGAGGATGATTGCTGTAGGTATTATGGTACCTTTGAGTTATGGAAGATTGGGTAGGAGTTGGAAGCACGCTGAAAGCTTGAAGAATATCGCAAGGTATGACTTCGTCAGCCGTTGATGCGATACTTGCTGACGCTCTTTTCAGCGAGCTTATACTTGACGAGAGCAAGACAAAACGACTTGAGGAATTCTGGGAGAGTCACAAGGGGGATGATATGGGCAAAAATAGAGACACCGACTCGCTACTAGGTTCTCCGTCAAGCGCGAGATTCAAATCTCGTAACACACCACCGAAAGCAAAAGGCCACAATAGAAATCGCTCAGCTTCCGATGGCACAGCTTTAATACCCCCTGGACACACATTATCAGTATATCACCCTGCTTGGAGCTTACCCAGACTGTTGTATACATTTGGTCCTCTGATCTTCCCAATACATAGAGCTGCACTTTTACGGAAGAGGATTTTAATTAGTGCGCATGCGCCTGTACATGAGACATGCGATTTTGGTTAGGAAGCCTTTCTATGCCGTTCTTACACCAACTAACATCAAACAGTGTATGACATATCCATTCTTTCAAATATTCCACTTGCAGTCAGCGATCTCCTAGAACCAACCGCCCCACCACAAAGACTTCGGCCTTTCTTCTCAATCGGAGTCCACGACATCCCTCTCCTCGAAGATGACCTCAAGGCTTCAAAACGAAGAGTCGCCTCCAAAGATACCGTTCATACCGAAGGACGCGACGAACCTGGCTGTGGTTGGATAGCCTGCACAACCGACAGTATTCTTGCTACTAAAACTCAACTCTACGATGTCCTAATAACCATGCCACCACCCCACGCCTCCACTTCCGCCACAAAAGTCTGGCCCAAAATCGAATTTTCTCCCGGTGGTATCGACCTAAAAGCCACCCAACGCGACCTACGCCGCTACAAAGCCCTCCAATGGGGCTTATCTCGAACCCCTCAACCCGCCTCCCCAGAAATAAGCACTTCGCGTCGCGCATCCACTACCTCCTACCTCGAGCAATTCCCCTCCCCCACCGACCTTAACACCTCTACTGCTACTCTTCCTCCCCGAGACGACCCCAATCTTGATATATCCGACACAGACTCTATCGTTGAGCCCGTCTCCTGGGCTGCGCTTGCATATTCCGGATTCATATGGTGGGCTTCAGCGGGCGAGCAACGTCTTCATTCCCAAGAGGAATGGGAAGCGGATTCCGCACTCCTATCTTCTCCTCATACACCAAACCCATTCCCTACTCCGTTAGGTTTTAATACGAGTGGGATGATGATGGCGGAAACGGAAATGGGAATTATTGCCTATTTTCATCGTCTGACTTCGCAGATCCTTACGTGTTTGAGTGATATCATTGATGCGAGTGACTCGGATGATGAACGGGAAGATGATCAAATACATTCACATAGTTCTTCCTCGCCACTAATCAACAGAGGAAGTAGTAACAATTCCGCCGGTGGTGGAAGAGGAGACGCAGCCGACGAGTCCTCTGAAGACGAAGAAGAAGATGGAATGAGTTGTGTATACATAAGCAGTACAGATATGGAACGCATGGGTCTTGATGTATGGAGCGCAGGCGATCATGTCTTTGTGGAGGGAATAGTAAGAGAATATTTTGGGAGGAGGGCAAAAATTGAGGGGAGGGGAGTGGATATTTGTGGTGTGCGGATTTGTTAGGGGGATTGCGAGCTGGAGGTAGTTTGGCTTAGGATCGTGAGAGGTGGACTGGTAGAGCTGTGATAGTTGTTCTTCATTTAATTCTTGTTAGTCTTTATATAGGAAGAAGCAAGAGACCGCCAAGATGGGAGTTCTGGATTGGAAGATACAGGGTAAAGCGTATAGGAGTTAGGAGTCTCGAATCGCTATCTCAATCTGAATCCGAGGCCAAAATGCAAGGAAAGGGAAGGGAAATGATTGAATCAGGTGCCAAAATATTTATGTAATCAGCTTTCAATAGTATTATCTTATGCTTCACATTATTTGCACCTTGAAAACATTAGAGGCCTTAATATGCATACAAATATATGTCAAGCGCATAAAGGATGGAATGGAATTGGACATAAGAAGATTAAATTCTTTGATTCTCTCATAAATCAAAAATTTCATTTCTGTTCCGCTCTGCTCTACTGCAAAGCAACAAGCGCGCACAAGCTATGCGTATAAGATACAACGCCAATCAAAATGCTCATCACGCCTATTTGTAATTGTACAAGGACACACGATAATCCCCCCACAAAAAAGATCAAGAAAATTCCCAAACACCCAAGAGTTCCAGTTAGATAGACGCAAAAGAGTAAGTATTTAATATCCGCGTCAGAATATGTTCATGATATTGATTTAGAAGTAGACGGGCGTCATTCATTATTCCCCATCAGTATCAGTATCCGTGTCCGTTTCACTCTGTTCATCAACTTCTTCTTCCGTGTTACTGTCCTCATCACTCGAGTCTTGAGTTACTTGCTTCTTCTTTTTAGGTGGAGGGACACCGGTTTTCATGGCTTGCATTTGTCCTGCTAGGGAATCTATTGTAAATTTCGTTAGTACGGGCTCAATTGAAAAATGATGAGTTTGGATTAACATACCTTCATCTGGTTCACTAATATCATCCTCCGCATCGATTTCCATAGCCTTGCTAGCATCTTCCACGACAAGTGTAGCTTCAAGTTTGGTATCAAATCCAACATATGAATCACAGATGAGGTGCATAACAAAGGTATAACTTCCGGGCTGTGGAGGAGACTGGAATTGAGCCTTAAGCGTTTGCATATTGAAAGTAGGTTTTCCACTTTCATCAAATATGGGTTTGTCAAAGGCGAAGAATGTGAAAGGTGGTACAGCAATCTTGCCTTGCTTGCTATCGGTGAGGAAAACATGCCATTTAGGCGAGTGGTCACGTGTAAAGTAGGGGGCGAATGCAAGAGGTGGGAAGACCTGCTTATTCTCAGCCTTTTCGCCCTTGGCAGACTTCTTCGCGCGACCAAGGATGGCATCAAGATCATCCTCGTCTGGGTCAATATCTTCCAAATCGAGTTCATTGACCTTGGGGACGTTCTCGCTTCCAGGAGGGATAAATCGTCCTTTGACAACAAAGGATACTAATGAGCTAGGGGTGATAAACTTCTCGCCTGTAACCTTGAAAAATGCCTTCTCAACCTGTAAATGAGGAAGTTGTTTTGCAGTAGACATGGCGGTTTTGTATTGGGCTTCTGTAAGAAGCCCATTTCCGACACTCAACTTCTTTCGGTACGCGTTTGGTAATGCCATATATTGTTGAAGGGTCAAATGAGTTTTAGAGTCACCTTCAATGGCCTTTGCGATAGCCGGGGTAATATATGGCAATTGAAGGAGGGGCGAGGCATTTGGTGGTAAAGCTTGAACGATGTTTTGAGCAGTCGAGTATGATGCAAGAATGGGGCCAGTGGTTGCGAAAGCGAGGGTGATGGCTGTGAATGCGTTGTTGAGATCATGAGCGATAGGGGCCACTTCGTATTTTGCCTTATTGAGTTCAGAATCTTCAAGCTCAGTTCGACCCAAGTATGCCCACAGTAAGGCAAGAGCTTTTCGTCGAGCACCGCCATCTAATTCCTCAAGCTTTGTTTTGTCCTTGGCTGACAAACCAGCTGCAGCAGTAGTTCCATCTCCCTCTGCAAGAACTCTTGATTCCAACTTGCCAAGTCCTGAATCGGCTTTGTGGCCTTTCAAAATTTGCTTGTATTCAACGCCACTGCTTAAAGCACCAACAATTCCGCCCTCGGTGATGCTCTCTTGATATTCTTGGAACAAGTTGTTGGCACTTTCAATCAGGACCTTTTCTTTCGACATGCGCTGGGTGCCGTACCACCAGGTTCCGACAAGGTAAGGAAGTAAAACTCCCAAAAGAAGCGCATATACAAAAACGACATATTTTCCGTTTCCTTCAGAGACGATCCAGGTAGGTAAAGCAATACCGATGCTATAGCTCTGTTTACCATCGGGGTGTCCGAATTGTATATAATTATTTCGAATCTCCTCATCAGTAAGCGCCTTGTATGCCTTCGTAAGCTCTACAAAATAGTCGTTCAAAGATTCGAGTGTTTGGTTTTTAGCTGGGTCAGGTCTAATCTTATCAGGGTGGAATTTCAACGAAAGCCGTTTGTAGTGTGATTTGATTTCTTTTTCTGTGGCGGACTGTTTCGCAATTAGCCAATATCTGAGAAATGTATTTAGAGCCAAATTACCTCTTTGATATCCAAGATATCGTATGGGTTCCAGATTTTTGCTACAGTTCTGGCTGTGATTTGAAATTGATATGCCATAAGAGCCACTATCGCCCACCCCACAACCATGGCAATCATGCGTTTTATCTTTCTCTGTTTTCTCCTCTGTGCCCTCCTTTGACTATCGATTAGGTCCGCATGTTCTGGCTTGTAATCCGTCTTTATTCGGGGTGCCGTGGCACCTGGGTCCGATCTGGGTCTCAAAACATCCCAAGTCAAAGCTGTAGATACAATTCCGACGATTGTGCCGACGAAAATAGGGAAGAATTGCCCCTAAAAAATGTTAGCTGACACTGTTTTCCTGTAAGCGCAAAATTTACATACCTGTTCATCGTAGGAATAATCCGTTCCACTCATCTTGAAATTGGGTTTTTGGCCTTCAAGACCTTTCTTTTAGAGTTATTTGCACGCAAATTAAGAATTTAGGTAGGCTCTCCTCTCAAAATATTGTTTGCGACGATGTATCTAGCGAAGGACATGAAATAAATTTATGAGTTGATTGTTCTTCGACAGAAGATGTGTTGTGATACGTTTCGACTTTTTTGTCCCTTGAGCTTTTGAGATGTGGCTCGAACTTCAAGTCATCACTACAGAAATAAAAGCTAGCTACTTCGGGTATAGTCTGAAGTACCCCACCAATTGAAACTTTGAATACGAACTTTAAATGCAGTTGAAATCTGGACAGAGAGGAAATCGAAGAAAGAGTTTATAAAGGATTTATTTATTATACATTCCAGATGGAGCTCTCAATAAAATAATAGGATGAACTACACGAGATGTAAAATCGGGATTGTTGATTATGTATTAGGCTTTTTATATTGATGAATATTGAAAACAAGCTAATTCCATTCTTAACTTATTGGCATCAAAGTCTTCCCAGAAGTTTGACACCGACAGCACCAACGGCACCATCATATGGCTAAGATGCCCAGCAACAAATCCCATATGCCAGATGCAATGCCCATCTTATAACGCCTAGCAATGCAAATCAATGTTTATCCCAGGCAAATACTCCACTTGATATCATATCTATCCTTTCTTAGCAAAAACAAAGCAAACTTTACATCTTTCATCCTCTAGGACCGAAAGTAAGACGTCGTCATCTAGGGACTGTTTTATATCATCCACCTCTGTAGCAATCAAGTCCGCCGATTTAACATGGAACATCGAAGTATCGATGTGCCTATACTCCATCAACGCTTGCATTTTCTTTCCTTTCTTGGATCGTTTTCCTTTAGTGGCTTCTAAAGCAAGCTTTTGCTGAGCCTCTACATTTGCTTTGGTTGCTGGCACCAGTGAGCAAGCCGGATTGATGGGAAACTCATCGTCATCGTCTTCTTCACCCTCTTCGCTGGCGCTGATCTCTTTATTGGGTTCCGGCATCTCAGATGCTTCTGCAACGGGCTCCTCGCGACGGAACCCTCCACAAGCGCAACCCAGGAGTTCGTGAGTTTGGCACTGCGCATTTACATCTAATCTAAACAGATCTCGTAACTCATCGGCTGAGAAACTCGCTTCATTCTTCTTGCCATCCATAACACTGTCGGCAAGTCCCGTCTTAGTAACTTGTCGTTGATATATCTTTTCATCCATGCCTCCCGACATCAGAAATCTATAAATCCTTACTGGACGTTTTTGCCCGTCACGGTGAATACGTGCCATGGCTTGAAGATCAGTGGCAGGGTTCCAGTCAACGTCAAACAACACGAGGCGTGATGCTCCAATCAGGTTTATACCAGCACCTCCAGATTTGGCCGAAAGGAGAAAAGCAAAATATTTCGATGCAGGTGTTTTGTTGAACGTATTTACTAGGTCCTGTCGTTTTGCCTGAGGAGTGCTACCATCTAGGCGCAGAAAAGGTAGGTTCAACGATGAAAGGTGTGACATTAGCAAGTCGAGAGTAGAAGTATAGTTAGAGACAAGAACTATCTTTTCGGTGGTTGACTTCGAAAGCCGCATAAGCATGCGATTCAAGACTCTGAATTTACTGCTCGCCACAACTGGGTTTTTCTTGAGAATCTCGGGAGGTATGCTTTCCAGAAGCTGGGCAACGTTTGAGTTGCTAGGAGTATCTGTGTCACTCTTTTTGACAAGGAGGCTCGGAGCGTTGCAGACTTTCTTGAGCATAGTGATGAGCTGTAGAGATGCCTCTGAGCTGCCAAGGACTCTACCGAAGACCGGAGAGGCCAGAACATGCTGATAGACTTCTGCTTGGGCTTGCGTGGGCTTGCAGAATAATACATATTCTGTCTTTGGCTTCAAGTATTTTGCAAGTATGCTGGTGTTGCGACGCAATATGAATAACTTTGTCAACTCGGCCAACTCCTCTTCTCGGGCCGTTCCCTTCTCCATGTCGCTTTCTGTAGCACCTGGCTGTCTGCTTTTCAATATTGGAGCCTCAAAGCATTTTTTGAAAGTATTGTAGCCATTGAGAAGGCCGGGGTTCACAAAGTCCACCATAGTAAAGAACTCCGATAAATCATTCTGTATGGGTGTTCCAGATAAAATGACTCGCCTCTCGGTGTTCAAATTCTTGATTGCCTGCGCCGATTTGTTCGCAGCAGTCTTCAAGCGATGTCCTTCATCAGCTACAACTATATCTATTCCACCCCCTTTCTTCAACTCTTCCTGTACTGTACGCAACTTTTCGTAGCCGATGATCATAACGCTATAACTCTTGCCGTGAGTGAAATCAGTAAGTCGAATGTTTTTGGATCCATCTGCAACGAAAACTCCTATTCTTTCATTGCCGAGCCACTTGTTAAATTCTGCTTTCCAATTGGAAATAAGAGTTACAGGGCAGACAATTAAAGCCTTCTTTATGACGCCCCCCTCATGTGGATGCTCCGGATTTTGCTTCAACAATGTCCATAACAGCGCAATTGTCTGCAGTGTCTTTCCAAGACCCATCTCATCAGCTAGGATTGCACCGTGTCCATTGAAGGAACGGTAGCCCATGACGCACTCGTACAAAAACTTGACTCCCTCCTTTTGATGATCACGTAAATGCCGACCCAGGAAGGGGTCGACAACGACATCCACAATTTGCTTGCCTTTCGCAACATACTTAGGATTTGGCCGTTGCATTACAATTGCCCCTGGTACAGAGGGGTCATGACGGGGAGTAGGCGCACCGCTTTTATTCTGTGGCATGACAGTCGTTGTTAAAAGAGGATTTTTGAACTGGGATTTGACTGCATCACTTTTCGGAGTAGAAGCATAGAAGCTTTTGGCAGGAATTGCCGACCCTAAGCCACTATCCTTTCTCTTCCCAAGTGCGCTCGTTGAATTGGATTTCGTTATATTTGATAGGATTGAATTATGCGGAGGTCGTGCAGTTGGACTACCACAACTGACTGTTATGGAAGATTTACTACCATTATTTAGAAAGTGTCGGCCAGAAAGAAAATCTGCTTTTGTGATAGCAGTATCAATCTCAACATCTTTCCCTCCAATGCTCAATGTGCTGCCAGGTAACAAAGCCTCATTATACATGCAGCGCCCCATCTCTCTGCCATCAATATTTTGAAGTCGGGCGTACCCTCCAGTGACTGCCAGCACTCCGTCCCCGTCCCAGGTCTTATGTTTCTTCATCGTGAATTTGCGCCTGTGAAACTCATTAATATGATTTCGCAGCTGAACGGCGGAATACTTACCAGAATACTAAATAGTATCCGTCCATACTAGTTGCATTCTCAGATAAACTAGGGGCTTGATTTGCTTCGACGGGATTCTTTACAACTATCAAAGGGTTTCGAGGCGCATTGACAGCCGACGACGCCATCGGAGCTCTGATATTCGGAGCCTCTTCAACATTGTGAATCAGAAGCCGCCTCTTCTTTGCCACCGGTTTGGTCAAAATTTCTTCCTCGGAATCTGATATGACCTGAACATCTGAGAACTCATCGACCGGCTTAGGAGGTTTTGGCACACTCTTCAAGAGTGGAGGCCGGAATGGTTTGAACATTTTATTTAGGCAATTGTTGAAAGCAGGGCAAATGCTGGGACGCGGTGGACATAAGGGTCGTGTTTTGCCGCGTGAATTTTGATACGCGCCTGCACGTGATACTGACCAGTCTGATCACTTTATCCAGCAATGGTGCAAGGTACCCACTTGATCAATGGTAAAAATTAAGGTTAAAACGTGGTCATCAGGTACCAATTATCAATTCATTAAACCTTGGCTAAATAAACTATTTGAGCTCCGTGATAACTCCGTTGTTTTTGTTCAGGTATATATCTACATTTATTGAAGCATGGAGTCCAGACTCTCTCCCAAGACCCCCTCGATCTTGACAATCCAGCGATTCGTCTCCTTCTCTACAATCTCATCGTCATCTTCCTGGAGCTCACTAATGAATGGCAACATTTCTGGCAACATAGCCAACCATTCCTCACCCAATCTATCCGTCAATGCTTGCTCACATTTGACGGCTGCGAGTCTGACACTGGATACCTCTGAACGGAGATGCTTCAAGATCATCCCGTTGAGCTCTTTATGATGGTCCGAAGAATCAGCAGCAGCAGCAAGTTCGACGATAGCGGGGACAAGTTCATTGATCAAAGGTAATCCTGAGGCGTTCTTGAATTGATCGCACAAGACATATGCGATTGCCTTAAAATGAGTTGGAGATTGCCAAAAGTCATCTTGATCATGCTCGAAACATGGTACCAAAGCTCGGAGAACTCTTGTCCATAACTCTCTTGAAGCGTCATCCTTAATATCAGTCTCTTTTAAGATCTGTACGGCATTGTCAAGCAAGTATGTGGCATAACTTGTGACGATTGACTTGAGATTGCCGAAGAAAACTGCCATAAACCCGTAAACGCTCTGCAAACGCAGATTTCTTCCCGACTTGTCTTTCTTGGGCAATGATGATGATGCCCATTCAACGAGGTTGGAGAATATAGGTCTAAACGTCGAATCGTTGAACTTATAAATCATCTCTAACGCGACTTCGTTCACCTGTCCTTCTATTTCCAAGATAATCTCATCGCCCTGATCATAATCATCCGCGTTGGACAAGTGTCTACGAAGATCGAACGCGTTTTGGAATATCTTTGCAAGTATAGTGGAATGTTTGGAGACAACACTCTTTGGATGAGCTTTGATCGACATGCTAAGCATCTCAAGTTGTTCACGAATGGCCTATTCAAATTAGCAAGGAGTCATAGAGCTTTTAGGAATGGGAATATAAGACTTACCCATGTTCCTGCCGTTACTGCTTGCACCCAGTTTTTTTCCAAGGCAACGAACATACTCTTAGCATCTACACGTTTTGCAGCCAAATGGAGACAATTTTCCCTAATTTCATCTGCTTCATCTTCGAGCTCAGCCTCTGCTGAGTTGTTGGAGATTGAAAGTAGCGTATCGAGGTACCCGCCTGTAATCATGTATGGAAGGTGTTGTACGAGAGCGCTTATAAAAGTGTATCCAGCGTTGTGAAGTTTTTGGGCCTCAACAGTGCCTTCGATACTTGATTTGATGTACTCCAAAGCCTTGGGGATGGCCACAGGCAATACAGAGACTATACCTTCTCGCAAAGTCTCTACCAAAGAAGCTAAGGACAGTAGAGCCATAATTTGCAAGCCAGCATCACTCTGGCCTAAGCAATGATTGCTTGCAATGGTTTCTGCTGCTGCAGACACAGCTTCGAGATCCTTCTTTCCATATTTCTCTGAAATTTTCTCGACGCAAGCCACGGCAGTACGCTTATAAGGCATGTCAGTAGACTCTCGGATAATTGAGGTAAGCTGAGGTAAGAACCCAAGCATTGCCACTCTTGAAACGGCATCTGATGAGCTTTCCTGGTCGATGCGAACTTGTAAAGAGCGCAAAATCTTTCGTCGCAAGTCCTCGTTAGGTCTATCCAAGAGTCCTTCGACTGATTTGACAAATTCGCTTGTGGACAAGAGACCCAGAATGCTTTCTAGAATGTCTCCGCAAGCATTATGCATTGCCTTCTTGTCTTTCAAAGATTCCGTCAAGACCAACAAGTTTTCCACTAACGTGGAGTAGAGCTCGCGAATCCTAGCAGCGTCCATATCGTCTCGGTCAAGAAGTTTTGCAGTTTGTGTAATCAACCGTCGTTGCGAGAGGATATGTGGAAGGATCGTGAGCTCATTGAGAGCTGCACGTTGTGGGTCAATCTTCTCATGAGCACCGAGTAAAATTAACGAAAATGTTGGCTTGGGAGCCAAGAGATCATCAATCAGCTCGAGGTATTTAATTGCAGACTGAAGCTGAACGTCAACGCTGAATGCATTGGTCAGCTCCGCAGAGAAGGATTTAATATCATCGTTGACACCATATTTATCCACCAACATTATTAATAATGCGAATAGGAAGTCTTCTGCTCCGAGAGTCTGAACTAAGGAAATGAATAACCCCTTTCTACGGTGGACAGGAATATGCTCATACGCCGCAACAAAACTCAAGAGCAATTCAGCAGCCCCTGTGACGGGGTTGCCTTTGTCCTTTCGAAGCGAGGTAATCAGAGGTGGAATAACCTCACGAATGGTTTGACTAATGACATGTGCAGAATAATCATCATTCTGTCTTAGCACTGAACTTCCCATAAAGGTAAAGATGGGCATAACACTGTGAAGAACAACTTCTGGGGCGATGTCCGCAAGTGCAGCAATCATCAACAAAGCACCGTTCTGTACCTGCGGACTGGCTGTTTTCTGGACGCAATCAACAAGTAAATCGGCTCGAATATCAGAGTGGTCTAACTCCATGTCTGGATTGGCCTTGTGTGCTCTCAAAATTGACAGTAGGCTATTCAAGACCAAATCTTGAAGATATGCAAGCTCGGATGAAACTTGGACCTTGAAGTGTTGAAGTTCTGCCAAGGTGTTGAAAAGACCCTTGAGAAGTTCTGGATGATTTGCTGGATCAGAAGTATCGATGAGTTGCAACACAAATGTGACCTGGCGTATAGCAGCCGCAAGTTGTTTTGGATCCTGCAAAGAAGTTCTAGCAGCTTCGCCGTGGCTGGTTCGCCGTCTTTTACTTGCAGGTGGAGCATCTGTAAGTTTTGCTGTCGTAGGTAATTGATCGAGGAAGGAAAGGAGAATTTCTGTTGAAAGAGGAGCGTTTCGCAATAGTTCTAAAGCTTCTTCCGTTGATTTGATAGATCCCTCAGATGAAGATTGGGAAGCATCCATCAACATTTGAGCTGTCTGCAGTTGCACGTCACCCTTCAAAGACGTCCACATCTCGCGCAGTCTTGCAAATATCGCCTCAAGAAGAGTAGGGCGATCCGAAGCGATTTCTCCGTGCACAATTTGAGTGAAGAATTGCAAGCCATCTTTGTCATTGGCTACAACAGTTGCAGCTGCTTGTTTGTCGAAGTCTGTCATGGCAAATTGTTCATCTTTCGAGTGTTGCAATGCCACTTCTGGACTGAGAGATGCCCATTGCTGAAGTGCTGGAAGTAGAACTTTGGTTCTAGTCGTGCTAGCAATACTACGAACGTGGTTAAGAATAACAAGAAGTCTGAGCTTGACCGAGTATACAGGGGTGTAGATGATGTGACTGGACAGGAACGACAAAATCGACGCGCGGGCAGTTTGAGTCAACCGTGCATCATTCTTCTTGTTGGGCTCTGCAGAGGAACGAGGACTATTCAAAGACTGTTCCACTACGGACTCAATATGGGTTTTGTCGAGAACACATTCTTCCAAAGCTGGAACCAAAACCTCTCTCAAAAGACGAGCAGCAATATCATTTGACAGCCATTTCGTCTCTTGGGTTTCTTTACCTGGGCCATAGATATCATCAAATGCCCATTGTTTCCGGGAGCTCGACGCCTTTTTTGTGATTGCACCAGCCGGATAGAACGTCTCGATTTTGAGTATAAGCTCTGCTGCTGCACGACGAACCTTGGGTGCCGGATCCGCAAGCGCTGAAATTGCATAAGGTATGACTCCTTGAATATGAACGCTTGCGCTATCATGTCCTAATAAGTATCGAGCGACCATGTGAAGTGCGGAAACTCGGGCCATGACCGGATAAGGGCCGCACCAAATTCTAATATAAAATGTGAGATACAAAGTCTTTTCAAGGGCACTTGTGCGGTTCAAGATAGGTAGCTCATCGAACACATCCAAGTCGCCGGTGTTGACTGCAGCTACCAAAAATGCTTGGCACAAATCTTGGTAGACGAGAGAAGCATCATGCGCCAAGAATGAGGTCTCTTTAACGGTGCCTTGTGGAAGTTTTTCGATTAGTTGTTGGAAATTGGGTCGAGATTCTATTCTTGTATCATCATCTCCCATTATTATATCCTCATCTCCCTCCTTTGCCGTTTCTATTCGTCTAATTGTGGTGGAGAGCTTCATTTCCAGTTCATCCATATCGACATCAGTCTCCTTCAATGCACCTTGAATAACAGTTCCTACATGACCAGAAAGTTGTGTCAGTGCAACAAGAGATGTCGCGAGATGTGCTCGGGTGTTCTTCTCGGAATCTGTAGCATCATCAACACGATGCGCCACCAGCAGTAGATGCTTGACAACCACAGAAGTCTGCGCATCGCTAAGAAGACCATGCTCCATAATCTTTTCGATTGTTGGAAGACCTTGAACTTCTCCGCTTTTGCTTATTCTGTCAACGAGCGCAAGACATAGTCCATTAGAAAGTCGGTCGATTCGTCGCTCCTTTCCTAATTCGATCAATTGAGTTGGGAGATCTGGAACCTTGAGCAGCTCTTTGGTTACCCGTCTTGTTATCTGTTTGGCGCCCCTGTGTTGTGCCAAAATTGAGAGACAGACCAATCCCGGACGAACGGTTTCACTAGTCCAACCAAGAACTAATGCTTCCATCATCGCTGTCAAGAGTTTGTCGTCCAATCCTCCTTTGGAAGCCAAGATTGACAAGATCATGTAACAGCCAATTCGCAAGTCCGGAACCTTTTGCATCGAAAGACCTTCGTTGAGAGTTGGTAGCAATCTCAATATCACATCCTGTTCGTTTTGTTGCTGGACCCCTCTTCTCCCAGAACGGGCCTTGTCCAACATATTACTTGTAGCCTCTGTCATTATACCAGCCCAAAAAGCCAGAATGGCAGGATAATGCTGTCTAGCTTTGCATAACCGCAAAACATATGTATTGAGTGTCGAGGCAAATACGGTGCTATCAGTCGCGGCTGTGACAATTGGCCTTCTTTGTGGTTGAGTCAAGGATCGGATATATGGTGCTAAAAATTGGTATTCTGCCGGAATCTTCGAGGGTATTAAGGAAAGTAGTGTGGTAAAAATAGGTAGGGTATGGTAGGGCAAAAAAGTTGTCAAAAGAAAGGACGTATTGTACTCGTGGATTCTATATGAATTAGTTTCTGGAGAGTGCAAATAAATGAAATCCAAAGTGCATACCTGAATCTCCTCACCAACCATTCAACTGCTTTGATTGCTGGATTCAAACGTAGACGACCACCAACTAATCCCAAGAATGCTTCCAGCCGTTTGTCCAACTCGGAAATCTCTGCCACTGGCAGCTGTGTACGATCCACTGTCTGACTTTGTTCGCTGAAGATTGTCTTCTGGAACTCGAGGAACCGACCATCGAGTAGACATAGTTCCTGGAATCCTTCGTGACATAATGTGTAGAGTGTGTCGAAACTTTGTGATGCCGCAACTCTAGGCTCAAAAATCAGAGATTTTGAATGCGATGCCTTTTGCGCCTTAAGATTTAATGAATTGGTTGAATTGGTCGCAATCTGCGCCAACTGTGCTTTAAGTGAAGAAGCCATTGTGTAATTATTGATACCACAATGCTACAAAATTATGGCATATCGAAGTTCAAGAATATTATTTCTCGACGCTTAATTCAAACTTCTCAATAAAAATTTCAAGCTCTATCGTTATCGAAAAATTTGGTCGGATGAATATTCGGCCCGACGATATTGCTGCTTTAAGAATAGAGGCCTAGGCCTATAGAGGTAGTATTGTAAATACTGTGTACAAACCATTAGTATTCCTTCAGGTTGAATTCGTGATAGATCAACCTTTCCTCATCGAATATATTTTTTGCAGGTATTGGTGACTACCTCATGGATTTAATCCGTAATCGTGATAATGACGGAAGCAAACCCTCCTGTTCCCAAATTCGCATCTTTCCGATCAAAACCTTCTAGCACTGTCGCGGTTATCGGCCTCGGAAAGGAGGATGAACACAAACTAGCGACAAGAAATCAACAACGTACCCAGGAAGAAGAACGTCCAAAAAATCATCGTCGGCAGAGATCTAGAAGTAGAGAGAAACACGGATCTGGGAGTAAGGAGAAGTCACATACACGTGACTCCCGCCACAGATCACGGAGTCAAGAGAAGCACAGAAAGAGGGAGAAGGAAAACGATGAAAGACATAGCTCACGCCGTAGATCTCGGAGCAAAGATGATCGTCGGTCTAATCATAGGCGTCTGAATGAGGAACACATTCAAAGAAGCTCCAACGAAGGCTCAATCAAACATCAACCAGATTTCTCAGAGTCTGAAACTGCCTCTGACATTTATGTTGTTGACAGAGAAGGAGATGTGAAGAATCTGATATATAGAAGCAATCACCGCTACAGTGTTCCGCCATTTCATCGAATTGGAGCAGGTCGTGTTCTCGGTGCACCTCAAGATACAAAAATTGATAGAGAACATTCAGATGAGCAGGGATTTGTGCTTACGAATTCGAGAGACTTCAGATTCAATAATCGAGAAAAGTACATTTTCTCTAAAGTGGAGAGAGATAGGCCTCGCCTTTTAAAAATCCGTCCAGGAGTTCTACCCGAAGAGCCTTTCTTGCCCGGCGAAAATTTTGTTCCGTTTCAGACTCGTAAAGGTAAAAAGCGAAAGAGACTGGATCAAGAGCCAGGCACAAGTTCCGATTCTGACCATGATGATACTCATTACCGTTCGATACAAGGAAAAGCCAAAACGTCTAATCAACCTCAAGATGACGCATTCCAATATGCTTCAGATAGCGATTCGTCAGGGTCAGATGCTGGTCGAACTATGAGGCTTGAGTCTTCAATCAAACAAAAGAATATCGAGCTATCCAGAAGAATAGAGCAGGCGCCAAACGATATAGATGCGTGGTTTGCATTGATTGAGCATCAAGACACGCTTCTCAAAGCAGGTGATGATCGTCGTCGTATCACTAATGCAGAGGTTAGGAGTACGGCGGATATCAAAATCTATATGTATGAAAAGGCTTTGGACAAAATCCATTGCCTACAGGACCGCGAGCGACTACTTCTAGGCCTGATGACGGAGAGCGCAAAGATCTGGGAAATCAAGGTTCAAGCTGAGCGTTGGGCACAGATTGCAAAGGACAATATCAATAGTCTCGTCTTATGGAAAAGCTACTTAGATTTTAGACTAAGGAACTTTTCAACATTTAGATATGAGGACGTACGGGAGGTATTCCTTAGTAGGATTTCTTCTTTAAAGGATAGCATCAGCGCCGCTTCTGAATGGATTTCTGTGAAATCACTTTACGAACAGCTCCTATATGTAGTTCTCAGGGCCACTTCTTTCATCCGCGAGTCAGGCTTCACAGAACTCGCCGTGGCAATCTGGCAAGGTATCTTGGAGATGAATTTTCAAGGACAAGATTCTACACCTGAGCATGAGACGTCAGAACTGGTGGAAAACGGAATTATTGAAATGTTCGGTGAGTTTTGGGAGGCAGAAGTTCCACGAATTGGAGAATCAGGTTCTCTAGGCTGGAAATTTTTTGCAAAAACTAGAGATGATTCAAGAGTCCCGGATGCTCAGACCGATGAATCGGAGATGTCACTAAGTGGTCAAGACCTCTTTAAAAGCTGGGTCATCGCAGAATCCACCCGTATCAAAGCTTCTAGACTTCCTGCAAGGACCATGGATGATACTGTGGAAGACGATCCTTATAGAGTTATTTTGTTCACCGATATCGAGAATTTCCTTGTGCTACTGCCAAGGTCAGCTAAGTACCTACGAAGATCTCTCTTGAATGCGTTTTTGATATTCTGCCATTTGCCTTCTATGCCTACTCCGGACCATGAGTTAAGTGTGGACTGGAGCCACGATTCGTGCTTATACAATGAGATGCTTGACTATGAATCTGAATGGGTCAAAGAGAAGTACTTGGAGAGATCAATTGGGGAATCGATCGAGAGTGGAGAATCCAAAGCATCATCGGTCTTCGCAACTCCTACAACGAATCTTGCAATGGCTCCAGAATCAATGTTTAGCAACAGCTGGTTCAATAGTTTCAAGCCATGGCGAGAAGTATACGGTAATGAGGACAACGGACCCGTTTCTTATTCTTGGGTTCGCAACAGTTTGAAACAACTTACACAGTCATATCCTATAGAAGACTTCGCAGAATACTACTTAGCATTTGAATGGGTCAATGAACCCGCTACCATCAAAAAGGCCGCTAAAACTCTTATCAAACAACATTTCTCCAGTCTCAAACTTTACAATGCATATGCCATGATCGAATGGTCAAAAGGCAACCACGAAGTTTCAAATGGGATCTACACAGCGGCGTTAGGAATGAATAAATCCATGCCCTCTTCGGCGGAGAACAGCAACAACTGGGGTTCAATCCACCTCTGGAAAAGTCTAATATGGGCAAATATTTCGATCGGAGCTAAAGAAATTGCATTGGCACACCTCCTCTCAATTCCTCACGGTATTCCTAAAACAACCACCCCCGCCGACATGACTCCAACCACCCTCCTCAGAACCCAACAACATCTTTCCTCAGCCGGCGATCATTTCCTCACCACCCAAAATCCTACATACGCAGTCCTCTACACCGAACTCCTTGCCCTTCTCAAGTACCTAACCACCACGTCCACAAGCGCGCCGCAGTCCCCTCAACAAGGAAACATTACCTCCGCCCTCGAAATTTTCACAGCCGCCTCCGTCCAACTGACTTCCCGTCTGAGCTCACCACAATTAGCCTACCCCCTATCCCTCCTCCATCAATCCGCAGCTCGTCTGCTACACCACCACGCAAAATCCGGTCCCTATCGTCCTCAAACTCTTCATTCACAACTCACCACTTCGTTACGCTTATTCCCAAATAATACGATTTTCTTCTCCCTCCTTACATCTCCGGGAATCGGGATTACGAGACTTATGAGCCCGGTTACTCTGAGTACTTTGTTCTCCGACCTTTTGCATGGCTCGAGTTCTACGACTCATAATATTCTACCCCTCTATCTCAACATTATCCACCACCACCTACAGAACACTCAATCTGTATCTCCAAATCTTGATACGGTGAATTCAACATTCGTTTCGGCATTAAATCTTAAAGGTTCAAAATCTAATCTGGATTCTGGGTTGGCGAGTTCGAGTGCGCTTTGGAGATTGTATTTATTGTTCTGTGATCTATACCCTCAATTTCTACCCTCCTCATCCTCATCTACATCCATATCGTCTTCAAGATCTTTAATCACCGAATCAGGCTCCGGCAAGAGGGACAATAACAGGGAGGGAATTAATCGCAAAGCAAAAGGAATGGTAGAGCTTTTGAAACAGGCGATAGCGAGGACGCCGTGGTGTAAGGGGATATATATGGTTGGGTTTGAGAGAATATGTGGGATGGGGGGTAATGAATATGATGAAGAAAGAAAGGGGTTGATTAGTAGGGAGGAAGAGGTTGATAAACAATTGAAAAATATATGGAGGGTCATGGGGGAAAAGGAGCTGAGGGTACACGTTGATTTGGAGGGGGTTTGGGATGAGGAGGGATAGAAATGGGAGCAGAAGAGAATGAGAGAATTAGATTGAAAGATGTTATTGTTGGTATCACCTCGGTGGTGATTATGACGTCTTCATAATAGGTATATCTGAATGTATTGTATTGTGTCTATCTATTCTAGGTTCAAAGCTACGAGAGCTATATACACTACGATCGTGCGCTAACGCGTCACGTGTGCATATTCCCTCATATCGCAACAGTTATAACATTTGGTAATTACATAGAGGGTCTTGATACACAATTGACAATATCTAAGCATTGGAGAAGAAAATTGCAGTATCTACCTACATTAGATCAACCAGTGAAGTCCACATACAAATACCATAAATCCTTTATTTACAACTTCCTCATCTACACCTACATTCATACCATACTATAACATAAGATAAAATTTACACATACAAACCGCACCCCCCTTCCCCCCCCCTATTTCGACCTGTCCCCTCTTCTCCTCTCCTCTCCTCCATCTCACTCCAAATGGCATATACACCACCTCAAGTCCTCTACTCCCTCCCCTCCCCCTCCCCCTTTCCAATCCCCTTTCCAAATCCAATCCCAATGCCAAATCCAAATCCAATACAATCTACACTATCCCCCTCCCTATACCCAGAACCCAATCTTTCCGCCCATCCATCCATCCATCTTCAACAATCCAACCACCATATGCATATATGCACAAACTCAGAGATCCTCTCCCATCGCTCAAAAAAAATAGAAGAATCCCGTAATACCAATTTCAATTAACTTTCCTTCAAATCAAAACCAACCCAAAACCGACCCAACGCAGCCCAACGCAACCTAACCCAACCCAAAGAATTACATACAAACAAACATAAAAACATAAAAACCTACAAGTCGATCACTCAATCTCCAGTGCATCTTTCTACAAACTATAAACTATAAATTACGAAATAAAAACTATAAACTACAAAATAAAAACTAAAAAGTTTCAGACGCCTCCCATGAAAGAAAATAGAAGTTAGAAAATATTTAGAAAGATTACCTACCATACACACACACACACACACACATCCATCCATCCATCCATACACACAAGCAAACTCCAAATCAAACTTTTTGTTATTCCCTTCTCACACCTCCTCATAACTCCTCCCACCTCACCTCACCTCACCTCGCGCCTCGAGTCAATCTCACTCACTCACTCACCCATCCAAGTCCGTGCACTCATGGCCGATCCTCATATCATTCACCTCCTGCCCATCTAAATTTCTAACTCCGCCGAGCCCGCCCCTCCTCAAAGTTGTTTATCTCAATACACTCATTCACTCACTCACTCACTCATATTGCAGCACCTTTGTTAGAGTACAGAGGTCCAGCCAGCATAGCTATCATGAAAACAAAAACAAAAACAATCACAATCACAATCACAATCACAATAACATTATGTTACCCCACAAAAAGAAGACAAGCAGAGACTAAACAAAGCAAGGCGGCATCCTAAGAAAGTAAAAAAATTAAACATGAGACTATCGTCAACCTAAGCCTAAGCCGAATCCACGGAAAGCTTCAGCCTAATATGAACATCAAAAGAAAAAAAAAATTCAAGGAGTTTGACTCAAAATTACTATGCAATTGCCCAGTCTGGCTCATATAGACCGATCCCTTCACAATCACCTCGCTATTCTTCCCTTACACACAAACTCTCAACAGGCATGATTTCACTCATCAAATCAAACCAAATCAAATAAATCATCAACACGCGTGGCTCATCCCATAAAAGAGTCAATGAGGTGTAGTAAAAAGAAAAAGGTCAGTTACATAGAACAAAGGTACAATTCGCATCGTTGAGTTATTTTTCTGCTTTCTGCGCTCAACCCATGCACACCCTTCCTTCCCTTTCCCCTTCTTTATCTCGTTGCCCGGCACAATCAATTGCCCCCTTTCTCAAACGTATGAACACAAATATTATGAGTTACCCGTCATGAGCCTTCTCTCGGAAATTTCCCCTCCCACCTTTCTATGAAAACCAGAATCCCAAAATCCGAATGCCAATACCCGAAAACCAAAACTTGCCCGAATAACGTCCCATGTATCTATCGTCATGTCGTGAAAATGTTGGCATGTCAATCTAAAGCAAAAGGTCATGGTTCGGTCGAAAGTCGTCGGGAAAAGCGTATCGAGTGGAATCCTTAGTGTTAGTGATCGAAAAGCGTAATGGAAAAGTTGTTGTGTACAAAGTCGCATTTGGCAATGAAAGGAATAAGGAAACGAAAGGTAGGATGCGGAAGCTGTCGCGCAAATAGTTATATTTGGTCGAGATCGAGGTCTGGAGGATACTTGCAAAAGTCTGGTGAGATGACGGATCCCAAAGAGAAGCGATCGGTGAAAGGGCGCATATTGATCGAGGGCGATATTCGTTGCGTGGAAAATCGCGAATTAAGCTTATCTGCGTCCGAACCTGCTACACAAAAGGAAGTTCGTAATTGTTCATTTTTTTATTTTTTCCTCGGAGTGACGGGCCTGCTGGAGGCACCTAGACCACCTGTTGTGACGTACTTTTGTTTTTTCTCCGCTGGTTTTAAAATCTGGAAGACGAGAATTAATACAACACTCATAGAAACGAGGATACTGCAATTGCAACCTACCTGGAATGAACATAGCAAACTCTCATCCACACTCATCATCGCTCCGGCATTGTCAAACTCTCCACAGTAATTGGGCGCACTGAAGAGTGTCACCAATTGCCGCTTTGAGAAGAACTCGTAACCATCCTCGACGACCTGATGAGCTCTGCATATCAAATCCATATCATGCTTTTGTAGGAACCTAGAAACAACATCGGGGCCAAATGTAAAGGATACACCACGATCGTTTTCGCTCCAGCCGGTGATATCCTTGTCTGGATCGGACCAAAGGAGATCGCAAAGGAGACCGCAATCAGGAATCTAATGTCACATCAGTAAGAGCTCTGGCCTCCTCCCATGGCACATTGAGAGCTGGCAAATGAAAATCTTTATCTGGTGGACTCACATCAGTTGGTCGCATGACACGACGGATTTGCTCCATGGAGTTCAAATCTGGACTCAAACCACCGTGCATTGTGAAAATCTTTTCGTCGATGATCGCTGCAATGGGGAGGCAGTTGAAGCAATCAGTAAATGTCTTCCATAGCTTAATGTTATATCTTCTCTTGCACTCGTCGTAGAAACCATAGATTCTGTTGATGGAGGCACACTCGTGGTTACCGCGGAGGATGAAGAAGTTTTCTGGGTATTTGATCTTGTATGCCAAGAGCAAACAGATAGTCTCGAGAGATTGTTTGCCTCTATCGACATAATCACCAAGGAAGAGGTAGTTGGCCTCGGGAGGAAATCCACCATATTCGAACAAACGGAGGAGATCGTAATATTGACCATGAATATCACCACAAATCTAAATTCATGCCATTCAATCAGTAAAGCTTTGCGAGTCTGGCGCATTAAAAAGAGAACGCTAAATATCATACCTTGATTGGTGCCTCGAGCTCTAAGAGGATGGGTTGAGAGATGAAAATTTCGCGAGCCTTGGTGCAAAGATAACGAATTTCTTGTTCCAAAAGCTGTACTTGTTTGCCTGGTCTGCTGCCTCTAACTTCTAGCAGTCTATCAATGATAGAGTCGAGATCGACTTCTGGTTCTGCCATCGCGTTTGTCCTCCTTGAGGAGAATTTGACTGTAGGTGTTGTAATGTAATCCGCAGCAGGTGGATGTCAAGAGACGGTGGGTTATGAGATCGTAGCTGTGTTCACGCTAGGGCTTTAATTCACTTCACTTCTCGATCTGCTGTGCGTTGTGAATTAGTTTGAGACAAGATGACTTGATGTAAACAGAGCCTTTTTGATTATGTTGGCACCGAAGCTCAACAATAATCGGGAGGGTTCGAATAACTTACAATGAAGTTGAATCCGCCTCAATGGATTTCTTTGATGAAAGCCACGTCAAAATTACAGTCCAAGGAGTACTCTTCGTGATGTTGTGATGTTGTGGCAGTGTTGATAAATTGTGCTCAAAAAGTCACCAACTTTATTAAGCTGAACAGAACTCTTGAGTAAACAGGTATATGAAAAAGATGTGATTTGTTATGAATTTATTCACCGGTCTTTTTGAATTATTGATTCGCCGCTTATGTCGCAAAGAATGCGATAATCTCGTCTTTGGATTCGTAGATGAAGTTTCGCAAAGTAATCTTTGTCGACTCGACAATATTTCGTGGTTGTCAAGTCGAGGGATGAAGTTGTTACGGGCTTGTCGGATTTCTCTTGTATTTTCAACAAGCGCGCTCTCGTTTATCGCCTTAAAAAAAGGTCAAAGGTTCGAGAACACCCGTACAAAGCAAGCAGGCAGTGGAGCCAGGAACAGAAGGGAAAAATAATAATAAGATGAGTGTGAGAGGCCGAAAGAGAGAAAGGGTCGAAAGAGAGGGAGAGAGAGAGAGAGAGAGAGAGAGAGAGAGAAGGGGGGGTGGAAGGTTTAATTTCCTTCTGATATCTCTGTGATTCGGATTTCCCGTTCTTTTGATCTTAATTGTTTCTTTTTGGTATAAATTCTATTGTGTTGATTTTATTTATGGTGGAGTAACTGAAACTTTTCGAGGTTATTCAAAGTCTTACAAAGTCTCGCTTTTGGGGGACTATTTCATTCTTTACCAAAGTAGTATTACTGTCTGTACTGTACTGTGATGTGATGCGTATTATCATTGAGGCAAGAAAAGTTGGAAGGATGAAGGGGGGAGGGGGGAAGGGGTTGTGAGATTTGATTGGGGGGGAGGTGGGAGAGGAGGAAGAATAGCCAAGTTGGAGGATCAGTTTAGATTTTTGCCTTGCTTAGGACTGGTCGACGGTTGACGATTGATGATTGATAATTGACTATTCTGTATTATTGACTGACGACTGCACTTCGAAAGATTTGGAGCAAGTGCACGAGTCAGCCAATATCCTACTTATATCTTGTGTGGAATGCGAATGTGATTAATCCTCGTAAATGATGTTTGTTGGTAAACAAGAATGTTGACAGAACGATCAAAGTCATCCATCCATCTATCTACTCGAGTATCTACCAGTATCTATATATGAATCCAGCAGAGAACTCTCGCACCAAGTAAGAAGGCTCTCCTACCCGTATGAAGTGTAAGCGTACTTTTGATCTTTTGTATGATTTAATATCATCCATTGTATCTGCCCAAGGTATGTTTCAAGTGATGAGCTACTCTTACTCTTTTACCATATAAGCAAAGGCTGACTCTTCTTTGGTGAATGCAAAGTCTCACGATGTATAGTCATGTACACATTACATTTCTCTTTCAGTCAGAGATTCCTGTGTTACTTTGGAGATTGCCAATGTTTCCATCAAGCACAACGAGCTTGTATAACCCCCTCCACGTCTACGATACATCCTCCCAACGATAGTCATTTTAAAGCAGCGATACTTTTCAAGCGCTTATGCAGTTTTTTCTCTCCAACTCCGACGCTTCACTCTTCTCTTCAAAGCTGCTCTTATATTCATATTTTCCCAATTTTATAACCCCTGAAGCAGATCTGCTCTCAATCTTTTTCGACAAGACCAACTCCTCTCCTCATCCGGAAATATATATTCAATACCTATCGATTCAGTTCAAACGGAATATACGAGCCATGCATCCATTCTACATGTACGAACTATCCTCTCCATTTTCCCAAGATTAGAGACACTCGCAAGCATACTTCGTCTCTTCTCTCAATCCACATATCAATACGACAGACAACCTTCACGTGGAGGATTAGACTTGGAGAGTTGCAATTGGCAAATACGATATCGAGACAAGAACAATGACCGCACTGATGTTTTGATATTTCCACTATCAATCAAGATCTCAAGATCTTTGCAGCGGTCTAGCTGATATCATCGCCGATATTATAATGTCGGTCCCGCCCGTACCTTAAAAAGTTCAAGAATTAGTCTTCTTTTTCACTCGACCATTCTAGTTTCGGCCCCTTCCACTACTCATTCCTATTTTGAGTTTTGACGAATCAAACCTTATACACAACTAATCACCAACAACAACTTACACCTTACTTATGTACCTGTGAGAACATCCATTACCTACTGATGCTTCCTGCTCGTGCATCTTATTGGTCCATCCTGTTCTATTCTTACCATTCACCAGTTTGCTCTCAAGCCCATTCCTACCGATTTACGCATACTTGATACCCCACCAACAGCATTTCATCAATGGCCCAGCCGCAAAAGAATGCCTTGATAGGCTCAGCATTACCTTTGCTCAGATACGGCAATGGCAATATCAACCTAACTTATGTAGCGAATCACACATCACATCTCAAGCCATGTTGAATTCGAAACACTCGGTATGGGGAGTCTCCTCAATTTTCATATGGTTTCTGATCTAGAAGCCGGCACTCTGGCAGATCACATGCATTTATCAGCTCATAATTACCCCGCTATATGTCTAATAACAGCTGGTTAGCCACCAACCTGGACATTTCCAGAGATATTTTTTTTTATCGGGGGGAGACTATCGGGTCGGCCCCTGTATCATCCTTGCCGAGCTCCGAAGCAGCCCGTTGCCATGGCTTTCGGCTTCCAAGCTTATGACCCCTCTTGTGAATTTGGTGCCTAGATCAAGCAATCTAGAAACGGGAATGTCTACTCTTGACTGACCTCAGTGCAGCCCACAGATACTTCTTGGTGTCAGCGGTGTAGTGCCTCTCACTTCACTTCATTTGTGCTGCTCAATAAACTATGGCTCAGCTTTACAACTGGAATAGTATCGATGTATCCTATTCTTTCAGAGGATATAAAACTTGTGCGTCGTGATGTTTGATGTCCACTCAGTCGCCATAAGTGTGGTGACCTTGCTTTTGCATCTTCCATCTTGGTACCGGGGATTTTCATGCATATTTTAGCTTACCATGCTTTTCATACTTGTCAAATTGTGGTTACAACCGCATAGACTTAACAACTTTGTACCACACTAAACCCCTTGGAAACAAGGTTATTTCTTATTTCTATCCCCGGATCAAAGATTGGATGTGGTGGACTGAAAGATATGTAAACTCCAATTTACTTTTTGATAATCCGTCTGACAATACTTACAGAACCTTATTCTGAAATAGGGAAGTGTAGTAGATTCTGGTGTACGCTACTGCACACGTTCTTTTGAAGCTTGCCTTGTTCAATTGGAGATCTAATTCACTCTTTTCTTTTACTGTCTCCTTTTCCTTCTATCTTTCATTCTCCCCCCTTTTTTCATTTCGGGAGGGGTCGAGCGCTTCTCCCTCCTCTTAGACTCGCCTCTTTTAGTGTCAAGGGGCTTCATATTACATAAGAATATGAGGATATGCATCATAAATTGCCATATAACCTGACAGGATGATTTAGCACTCTGTCATGCTATTCCATAGACCTTCAATATACTCTCATGCATTCCTCTTTCAAGTCAGCTACTTGTGCTTCTCAACCTCTCATCGGCCATGCTCTCTAACAATCAGTTTACTTGCGTTCAAGCGTGAAATATCATCGTCCTTGCAAAGTTGTACACTTTCTTTTTTTTTTCAGAACACCAACAGAATACCCTTCAGTCAGTTAGCCAGAATTCCAGTAAAGTTTTCAAGTTCATGGCGCCACGTTGTATATTTCCCAAGAGTACCCAGCAAACCCTTCTCTTGATCTCTCGCCCATGCATTGACACTACTAAAGAGCCAGCATATTAAGCAATTTCATCATTGAACCGAAATACTTCCAAAAGCATACCTATCTGGGCGTAGCTTTATTGTAAGAGAAATCTCAACAATAGTTTTTGATATCCAAGATGTATTGTGCTATTGAGCTACTTCAATTTCCTAAGATACTTGAGTGCCTAATGCTGATTGTTTACAGAATTGAATATCGATGGCAGAAATTTGAAGGACGTCAGATTCAATGATGAGACAGATTTGGATATCAGATGATGCCCATAACTCATTTGAGTTGTCTTGATGTCCTGTATTTTAGACTTCAAAATATCATGTGTTTAGTAAGTTCATCATGGAAAGAATTTGCCATAGTGTATGTATCCGGAAAATGTATACCCATGTATTGACGCACTACTTATATACGGCATTATTCTGTTCCACTTCTCAGGTTTCTCACCAATGGGTTTGAACCTTTACTCCTTCTCCTCCCCCTCCAATATTCTTCTTTGCAACCCGGTTACAGGCTTTCTTGTTTCACTTAGGATTCTATAGAGATGGAATCATATTAATTCATTCATAAATAAACAACTTCTAATCATACACTGACACCAATTTGACCTCCAATCCATCCATGTTTATACATTCAGCCCCTCCAAACCACGCTACTTCTGAACTTCTACACCTTTACGTCTCTGCAGTCCAACTTCCAAATTTTCCATTCTTCCATTCCTTTCTTCATCGCCGCCTAGCAATACAAACCCTCACCCTATCATCCCAACTCTTGTTTTTCTCCCCTTCCCCTTCCTTTCCACACCCAATCCACTTTAAACCGCCTCAAACCCACCAGAAGCACGCCATACGCAGCGCCGGCAACAAACTAGACACTCCATGCCAAATCATAGCGACAGATTCTTCATATACAAATCATAAAAGCTATCCGTCGTCACCACATAAGACACGCATAGTATTATCCCCTTATTGACCTCTAAATTATACATTATCTATCTATCAAACACAACCCCCAAATCCAACAACTACCAGGAAAACACGCATGTGAAGATGCATATCGAAACTTCACATCTGCGCCAGCTTTTCAGATCTCAATGTTTACTCTATTAAACTTGAATATAACTAACCATCTCAAGGCTCCAGCTCTTTGGGAACTTCCACAATTACGTTGGGCCTCATATAAATACCTACAGACTAATCGATACCCAAACTTGAAATATCTTTCTCATCCTCCCTCCCTCTTTCCGTCTAATATTCGCGATCTAGCTCTAGCTCTAGCTCAGCGTTGTTGAATCTACTGGCTCTGAGCTCCGTGTATAGATACCTCGACTCCGTCATTACTCCTCACTCCCCACTCCCCTTCCATCTCATCCGCAACCAAAAGGAAGAAGTAAAAACATAAACAAAAAAACAAGAATGAAAACAAGAATACCAGATCCACTCGGTCCCATTCAAATGATCATCCACCAATATCCATTCCAAAACTCCCGAAACTTCACAAAAATGCCTTACGCCTCGTTTTCTCTGCCTCATTCCAATCCATCCCATCCCATTCCATCACCACCACCACCTCTCTATTTTTCCTTCCATTCTCTATCCCATACTCTCTGCATACCCCATTAGCCTACTGCTGCTGATTAAACTTACATCTATAGTAACAATGCACCATGAGCGTCGTGAGCTCTCCCCAAATTCTACTTTCTACTTCCTCATGCACAATTTCACAGCATCAAACCAAGCAAAATATACATGGTAATGGTCATAGGTCATAGTATTCCTCTGTGCCTAAGAAACAATGACTATCGATCTAATCTCTGATCTGCCAATCGACAGATGAGAAAGAAGCAAATGGTCCATAACTACCATGCAATGCCATGCAACGCACATGAATAAACCCTCCCCGTAAATTCCTAAACTGAACCACAGACGCCGCCCAAATGAGATTCAGCCTAGCCTCTATCAATCATGAACGCCATTTTCATCATATCGTATCATATCATCATATGTATCATCCCTTATCGACACCTCCCCTAATTACCACCAAATAATTCGCCTGCCGATCCACCACCCATACCTCTTCTACCACTCTCTCTATGTGATTTGACTTCCATATCCGAAGCGACGATATTCATACGTAGCAAGTGCTGCCTGGCTTCACGTTCAACTTGCTTTGCAGTCTTGAGAGCTTCCTGTTGGATTTCTTGACGATTGGCTTTGGGTGTTGATACGAGGGTCTGGTTGGTATATGTTAGCATGATGGATTGAGCGAGGGAGAAACAGTGTGAGAGTTGGAAAAGGGTTGAAGAGAAATGGAAATCAACATACCCTAGCAACGAGATCGATTCTAGCATCCAGCTCTCCACATTTGATCATCTCTGCCAACTCCTTCTCAATATTCTTTCCAGGTGGAGCGAAGTTCTTGTTCAATGTCTCAAATGTAACACAACTGAATGGAATAAAGTATTGAACGATACTCTTGCTTCTAACGTGTGTGTAAAGATCATCCACATGCTTTTGCAAATGAATATCCAGTAGATAATCAGCCCTGTAAGACTCCAGTATATCTAAACATGCCGAATATTTGCTACCAACAAATGCTTGAATGGCACGACGGATATGCGGCTCCAATTCAAGGTAGGTGCGGGAATCGGAGTTCTCGAGAACCGTCTTTTGTAACTTGTTACGATCGATAGTGGCTAAAGCGCAAAGACCTCCATAAACAGCAATATCGTTAGGGCTGATGATTGTATTGTAAGTTGAACCCATTCCTGGAGGTGTCTGTAAGAAAGTTTGTGCAGCAGCAGCGTATTGTCCAGCATGCATTTGTGCGATACCTTCAGCTGCATAACAGAACGGTTTAATAACCTTATCATCATCCGGGCCAACAGCTGTTCCTCTCATTTTTTGAACGTTGGAAAGAACTGTGATATATTCCTTTCTCTCAATAGAAACTTCGATGATATGTTTGGAAACATCGATTACGTGTCTCGGAATAATAATATCTTGTCGCATGCGAGAATAAGCTTCAAATGCAAGGGAAAGTTGACCTGTAGCTTCATAATGTTTGCCTAAATCTTCGTTTCCCATCTGCTCGGCAAATCATTAGCCAACCAAGTTTCAAAACCTACCTGCCGTGAAACATAAGGGAAAGCACTTACCCGAACGCTTTCCTTGATGAGATTATTCTTATAGCCTTTCAACTGTGTTTCCAATCTTGCAGCATCCGCAGCATTTGATTTGCTTGTAGTATCAATCCATTTATCATCTCTAACCGCCTCTGGTTCATTTGGCGCAATTCTGGTCAAAGCAGCCCACGCATCCATGTAAACCGCAACATCTTTTCCTTGCTTTGCTTCTTTAACCAACATTCTCAAAGCATCAACGCCGAGGAACGTGGAGGTGATGCCGATATGATAGAGTCGCTCAAGTCTGGTTCTGCCTAACCAAGAAGAAATGTTAGCTACAAAGCTACATGAGAGATCACCCATCACAGAAGATTTAAAATCTCACCTTTATAATTCGCAATATAGCTTTCAAGATCGAATTTTGGCGGATCTGTTAAAAGAAGAATTAATTAACAGCTACCACACACTTACTCGAGAAGATCTGATGGATGAATATTACCAGTAACAACAAGAACTTTCTTCCTACTAGTAGTAGGAGACATTGGTGTAAACATCGAAGCCATCTTAATCTAAGGTCTCTGTGCTGTAATTGCGCGCGCTGCCTGTTGCACTAGTGTAAGTCGAATAAGGATTTCCTCGATTTGTTGCGTCCAATAGTCCTTACTTCGCTCTCCAGTCAAGTAAAGGTGTGTCTCGTCGCGTTCCTTAATAATTCTGCTTTTTTCGCGGGAAGCTTCGAGCAAAATAGCTATTGATAGATTCTCGAGGTTAGATATAACTTTTAGCTATTTATCAAGAGATTAGGCTAGGAAGTTACATACCAAGAGGGGTGGAAGGAGTACCACTAGTGCTCATGATGATTCGGATAGGATCCAATCGGTGTTTCGACGCTCAAGTTCCGTGGTGGTGGAACAGGGCTGAGAAAAACAAATTGGAACTATACAGCTTGAGCACAGACGTTGTCAATCACGTGGGATCATTATGTCTAAAAGCTTCCATGGACTCGCTAATAAATAATTCAGCCATACCAGGTACAACAAACAATCAAAACACCTCATTCATTGTACTTCCAAATAGTCAACCTGCTACTTTAGATCCAGTCAGTCTAATGATAAGCTCAGATGGCTCCAGTATAAACTCAAATCAGTCTTTCAAGTGAGATGAATAGAACAAAGATGAGCTCACCTAATCGGTTAGCAAACTCCGTCTCTTCTCTCATTACAAGAATCACTCATGGCTTCCAGTCATCTAATAACCAAGATCTTCAAGCCTTCTTTCCAAGCTCGGGAATTGTGTATATCTTAGAACTCTCAATGGGTCAACGACTCTAAATTAAGCTTCCCAGCGCGAGTGATAGGTTACTTCCAGCTCGTCTGATGTGTTGAGAATACTAACGTCTTTCTTCGACGTATGAAGAACGCACAGCACCCCGTCTCATTCATTTAGGGTCGCCCCCAAATATACCTACAGCCAGTGAGGAATATATCGTTGTTTGTTATTTCAAATAACTTGCATCTGACAGTCTCAAGATACATACTGGTTTATAAAGTCATTGATATCTGCGTATTACTTGGGACTAGCATGCCAAAACTATTCTCAGAGGATCCAATTATTTAGTAAAATAAACCTAGTCTGCACTTATTCTCATATAATCCAGAGAAATAGAACCCCTAAGTAATCCTACTAGCATGGAAAGAAGCCGCTATCAGTTGTCATCTCCTAAGTTAAAAAAAAATCAAAGACAGCTCAAATAAAGTCTCACTATGAACAAAGCGAACGTACTTTTCACTTATTACCGCGGATTAAAACATCAAGTAATTTGATCCTACTGACAGAATGCTTTGATCTATTTGTGTCTCTCAGCTTAAAGACGTTGAAATTGCCCCTTGGGTTTATCTTAGTATCAAATGGAATGAACATAGTCCTTACTTATAACTCCCGGAAAGTCCCCTCATATCTCTTCTTAGTACCTTTGGAAAATCAGACATCAATCTAAACCAACTCTACATAGAGCCAAAAGACCTCACCGGATGTTCGTCTAATAGCACCGAGAATGGTGTATACTCCCAGTTGGCGTCAGTTGCAAATACTCCCTCCAATCTATTCCAACCATTGACATTTCTCGCCGAATGGTCTAGCAAAGTCGAAAATTGCACGACAGGAACTTTCATTCCCACTATGCCGGAGACTCGTGTTGGTGATTATCCCAGTGGCTTGGAAGAAATGACGGGAACTTGTGTTTGACCCATGAATTCTATTCTATCACTGAGCGTAAAAACATTAAACTTTATCTGATATCTCTAAATCATGCAACAGGACAAGCATAATTTTCACTCCTTACGTAAACCACAGGCCAAACAACTGATATTTTTATACATACTAATGAAAATATCCCCCATATGAAACAGTATAGTTCCATTACATTGAATCTCCGACCACACCTTCCACAACAATACACGAAACAAAACAAACAGTCTTACTTCATTCTCATTCTAAACCAAGAAGGGAAATAGTATCTCTGAGAAAATCAAATCCACCAATACGCTAACCTCTACACTTACACATCCTAATTGACCTAGGGACGATCGCCAATAGAAAATTCAAAGAACAGCTCTGAATGAACTCCATCCTAGGTATTTAAGTACCTTACCATATCAGAGATTCAAGATACACACATTTATCTCCATCCTTCAAATCAGATCATCATCATCATCATCATCATCATCAGCACCCCAAGAACAACCCCCTCCCCCCCATAATTTTACCCGAATACCTCCGTAGCTAAACTCCAAAACCAACCAACCAAATCAAAACCCCAAACAACATTCCTTCTAATCAACTACACACACTACATACACACTTCAGACCACTCCCCCAGGAGTATAGAAAAGACTCGACTAAAACACAACACATACCTACATCAATATTTTCTCCTACAGCTTTCATCAAAAAAAAATATAAATATCCGAGGACCGAGGTAAAATAGCTTTAGATGAACAAATTTGCTTACTCGCTTCCCCGCCTACTCTATCGTAGCTCAAACTAGTAAATCTAGTGGGTGGGTGGTGCTTCCAAGGGGGCACTGGAAAGAAAAACAGACAGATAGCTAAATGACTGTTGTCTACGGAGTGCTGTTCCTCTCACCATATCTCAGATGTACAACAAACAACCTTTGCCCCCCTTTTAGAAACAGTGAATAGATTACAATTGATTCCAACTCATCACCAATAACTCAATAACTCACCGCCTTAACATTCTTCCTTTCACATCTACTCACCAAAATATCATATTTCCAGTCACCAACCCAAGATCGATTTGATATCACCTCTAAGATTCCATATAATCACAGCAGACACTTCAAATTCATTGGACCTTCAAAGTATATTCATTAAATCAATTTCTTATTGATCATGATAGCCTAACACTTGACCTAACTTCCAAACTCCCAACGCCCATTTCATCATGTAGTCATTAACCATCATCATAATTATCACCTCAACTTTTCATCCCTATTTATCCCTTTAATGTCCCACCCATCTCATACCGAGTCATTTACTGATACAAATCCAAATCTTCATCTTCATCCCCTTCATATCTGTAATCTCTGTTTCCCCTCCTACCAAATGCTTCTCTCGCATCTACTTCATCTATCTCCATGTCATCTTCACTACTGACTTCCTCGCTACCACCTTGATGATTTGGCAAAACCTCAATTCTCCCGTCTCTCATTTCCACTCTGGCAACCTCTCCATCCTTGATTGCACCCCTCAACAATAACACCGCCATCCTATTCAACACCTCCTTTTCAATCAATCTTGCCAGCGGTCTAGCACCATACACTGGACTATAACCTGCCGAACCAAGATAATCTCTCACTGCAGGGGAACAATCGATGCGAATATCTCTACCATTGTTTTGCAGTCTCTTTTGAATTTCCCCAAGTCTTACATCGACAATCGCACGGATTTCATTCTTAGTAAGACGGTTGAAGATAATCGTAGCATTGATACGATTCAGGAATTCTGGCAAGAAATAATCCTTAAGAGCTTGCTCGACCATCAAACGAGTAGTAGGATCGATTTTTCCATTAGCAGCATTAGGACGATCTAGGAATTCGGCTCCCAAATTGGATGTCATAACGACGATGCAGTTTCTAGCATCAACAACACGTCCTTGGCCATCGGTAATACGACCATCGTCCATGAGCTGAAGAAGAACAGTAAGGATTTCCTTTGCTGCTTTTTCGATTTCGTCAAAGAGAAGGATGGAGAAGGGCTTGCGACGAAGGGCTTCGGTAAGCTGTCCTCCGGCATCATGTCCAACATATCCAGGTGGTGCACCAATCATACGACTAAGTGCATGTCGTTCTTGATATTCGGACATATCGAGTCTGATCATAGCCTTTTCATCATCGAAGAGGAAGTCGGCAAGAGCTTTGGTAAGAAGTGTCTTACCAGTACCAGATGGACCGCAGAACAGGAAACTTGGTGGCGAGTTTGGATTTGAAAGACCTGCTCTTTGCAGTCGAATGGCATCTGAAACTGCTTTCACAGCTTCCGATTGACCAACAACTATCTTGCCTAAGGCCTTCTCCATATTTAACAACTTATCCTTCTCAGTAGCCTTGAGTCTCGTAACAGGGATACCAGTCCATCGAGCAACAATCTCGTTGATCTGGTCTGGACCAACAGTATCAGTGATGAGAGATCCACCAGAATCAGGGTTAGAGGAAGAGCTGAGAGCCGCATCGGCTGCCTTTTTCTCTCTCTCCAAAGACTTGATAAATGCTTGTTGTTCTGGAATAGCATAGTATTGAAGATCAGCAGCCTTGCTAGTATCACCCAAGCGAGTAGCTTCATCCATCTTGACCTTCAACTGATCAAGCTTGACTTTAGCTTCTTGAATATCCTTGCCTCTCTTTCTTTCGCTCTCATACTTCTCACGTAAAGGTCTAAGTTCTTCCTCAACGTCACTGGCGTCTTGCCTAGCCTGAGCCAAGCGAGCTTTCGAAGCTTCATCCTTTTCACGAGACAAGGCATGAATTTCAATCTCAAGCTGTCGATGTCTTCGGTCAAGGGAATCAATAATTTCAGGTTGTGATTCTCGAGCAACTCGAACAGCTGCTGCTGCTTCATCTATAAGATCAACAGCAGAATCTGGGAGTCGTCTTTGCGTAAGGTATCTAGCAGCCAAAGTAGCCGCAGAAACAAGAGCACCATCTGCAATGGTAACTCCGTGATGAACTTCGTATTTCTCCTTTAATCCACGAAGAATGGAGATGGTATCAGGAATAGATGGTTCCTTGACCAAGACTTGTTGGAAACGACGTTCGAATGCGGCATCCTTTTCGATGTACTTTCGGTATTCGTTTAGAGTGGTAGCACCAATGCAGTGAAGTTGTCCACGTGCCAACATAGGCTTAAGCATATTGGCAGCATCCATTCCACCTTCACCACTGGAGCCAGCACCCATGAGAAGATGCATTTCATCGACGAAAAGAACGATCATTTCCTTCGAGTCTTCAATCTCCTTCAAAACACCCTTCATTCTCTCCTCAAATTCTCCTCTGTATTTACTTCCAGCGATGATTGATCCGACATCCAGAGAGAGAAGCTTGCAAGCTGCAAGATTATCCGGCACATCAGCGTTGACAATTCGCTGGGCCAATCCCTCCACGACTGTCGTCTTGCCTACACCAGGTTCACCAATCAAAACTGGGTTATTCTTCGTACGTCTCGACAAAATTCTGACGACTCGGCGAATTTCTTCTTCTCTGCCAATAACCGGATCGATCTTTCCCTCTCTAGCCATCGCCGTCATATCAACGGTAAACTTCTTCAAGTTCTCATTCTCCTCCTCCGCATCCGCCGTTTTAGAATCTACTCTTCTCGTTCCCCGAATCTGTGAAACCGCATCTTGCAGAACCTTAGCATTTGGCATGTTGGCTTCTTTCAAACATGCTTGAACAGCCGTATCTTGAGTCACTGCAAGAATCAAATGGTCCACCGCAATGAAAGAATCCTTCTGTGTCTTCTGTAATTCCTTCGCCGCTCTCAAAACTTTATTAAAAGCAGGTGAAACTGCAACTTGTTCTGGTGGAGGATCCTGACTGGGTAGACGAACAACGGCGCGTTTGAGTGAACGATCGAGAGCTTGTGGATCTCCGTGGGCTCGTTCAACTACTTGTCGAAATAGTGATTGAGAGGCATGACCATGAGAGGCGTTCATAGTCTGCTGTTGGTCTTTTGATAGATCGGGTAAGGGATCGAGGAGAGCGAGTGCGAGATGGAGGGGCAGAAGTTGAGAGGATCCATGTTGTTCTGCGTTGGACATGGCATCTTCTATGGACTTCGTTGCCCGAGTGGTAAAGGACATGTCAGAGGTCGACATGATTGCGGCGGTATTGTGTTCAGCTCGTATGTGTGTCTTTTCGTTGTTGTATTGTTTCAAACGTTAACTATTAGGTAGGATTGTAGTATTATTATGCTGCGGGTTTCAGTATCGAGCTTCAACGTAACAAGGTATGTATTTAAAGGTTTAAATTATTTCAAAGAATGATTCGAATTGAATGTGATTTGATTTCTTGATGATGAGAATAGAAAGTCTGGAGTACAAAGAAAACACTCATTTATATAAGGTTTCGAAACATGAGACCCATACGATGACCTACTCCATTGTAAATACTTGATATATCTCGAAATTGCTAGCACCATCCTATAAGCTTCCAGGATCAGCTCGTAGCTTCTAGAAATGTCAACAGTCAAATCACACGTTTTTTGACCCCACACGCCAAAAAAGTTGGCTCGCTTGCATCCATCTGGTAGCCGCCTGGCTCGCCTGGTTCCCGTCCGGGCATCAAGAAAAAGTTTCCATGCAGTGGCCTGATTTGGAGCCCAACCCAATCAGGCAACAATCTTAATTGGAGCTAAAGACGCTAGGACAATTTTGGTTTTCAAGATATCGAAATTATTACCGTCGCCCGCATTTCAAGACGGTCAATCCGCATTCTTCATAGTCATGAGTGTCCCATCACTTCGGAACTGCATCGGCAATTCTGTCAGTAAGACAGCGGGTGTAAGATATGCATCAACGAAGTCGGTGACTGCGAGACAGCCACCCAGTCGTCCGGAACATGGAGAGCAGATATATGTCTATAACCACTTACGGACGAATCAAGTCGTTTACTCACTGACTAGGGGAATGGATGTATGTTTTGTCTCTCTGCTATCTACTTCATCTATATCAATCTGCCAAATCCCCCATATTCTCCCATTCTATTCCCCTCTCCCGACCCTCACTAACCCCTCACCAGAACACCTCTGCCCTCCACCAACTCCCCTACAATGGCAAAAAGACCCGCCCCGCCGCCCTTCGCAAAGACCATTGGCACCCAATGGCCTTAATAACCTTCCCTCCAGGCTGTGCATCCTCTGGACTCAGTGCGTTCCAAAAACTTCGCGAATACCGTAAACGCCACGAACTCTCCTGGGACCCCTCCTCTCCCCTCTTCAAACGCGAGCCCCAACCCGGCGAATCCGACTACCAAAAATCCAAAAATCATCTAACCTCGAAACTGCGTTCCCGCAAAATAAACGATCAAAAAGCCAACACTGTCGCCGACATGGCGGCCGTTCTAAAAGATATCAGATACGGAAGCGAGAGAATAGGACTCGAAGGGATTGGAAAGGAAGGCGTCGTAGAAGTGAAATGGAGTGATCTTGCAGACGCAAGCTACGCGGGCGAAGGATCCGATATCTGGGGCGAAGCTGTTCTTCACGATACTTTACCCTGGGATCGCAATAATCGGGATGTTCTCAAAAGACAAGCATTAAGCACCGAAAAACAAGCAGAATGGAAAGCCCAGCGCGCAGCGATAAAGGAGGCAAACGAGGAAAAGAAAAGGAAAAACAGAGAAGAGAATGAACGAATTATGAAAGCAAGAGAAGAGAGATGGGCAAAACATGTAGCGCTCATGGAAAAACATCGCGCGATGGGCAAGGGCCCCAAGGTGTTACCACAAAGAATCAGACAATCTCCCGCCGATAACTGGGCGCAGCAGAGACAGGAACAATTGGAAAAGTTGGCATGGATGGAAAGGACGGGCGGTTCGGCGGAGGAATATGAATTATCACGCGCACAAGCTGACGCAGTTGATGCGGTTGAAACACAGGAGTTAAAACTTGAACCTGCACCTGCAGCTGGAGCCCAACCATTGGGATTGGGAAATGAGCCAAATGCAGAAACTTCTGCGACGAAAATTCTTTAAGAGAAGATTTTGTGGTTTTGAAAGGGAAGAATGTTCGATGTAGATATATATTGTAAAATCACATAGCATCACACCGCACTACACCGTATCACATATTTTCTTGTTCCAGTGTACGAGTATGATCTCAAAACTACTGGGTTTTTTTACTAAGTGGAAAAGGAGTGGTAAATTTCTTCTATTTTATTTTATTGTATTTTGTATTGTATTTTCGTATAACAAATCATACCAAAAAACTAAGCGAAAATTTATTGAAATATCGATATTTTGCCTACAAAATCCTGAAATTTTTTATATCGTATTGTATTTTTGTATTGCATACATTCTTGTCTTCAAGGAATCCAAGGATATATATATATAAACAAAACAAAACAAAACGCAGCAGCACAGCACAACATCAATATACAGGCTCAAGCGAGATTTCTCCTTTCTCCTATCTTCCTTTTCACTTAGCTCATATCCTCAATATTATATGCATACACACATATATACAAACACATATATATTTATATATAAACAAGCTTATAACTACTAATCTACCTTCTATAATCTACAATCCATAAACCATGAATCATAATACCGTTATACTATCCATCTCCCTTGTTGTCGCTCATCGCTCACTTTTCTATTTCCCATTCGCCCTAATCCCCTCTCAAATGTCAAGGATAGAACCCCCTCCCTCCTCTTTTCCCAAAAGAACTCCCTAAACCTTGACTGCAAAACTTTTCAAATATTCATAATCCTCAATATTCGCATCCACGGTTTCTCTAATAATTTTCGCCGCATCCGCGCCATATTTTTCGGTCCATTCTTCGTTTTCTTGGGCTACTGTTTTGGGTTTCTTTTTCTAGGTTGGGTGTTAGTATTTTCGTTTTATTCTCAATCCATTTCAATCCAATCCAAAACCCAAAAAATACTGAGAAAAATGAAGGAAGAACAAGAAACTTACATGTTCCCTAGCCTTCAAACTGGAAGAATTGATAGCATCATCATGAAATCCCCTCCATTTATCAAAAGCCTCTCGAGCTTTCTTGTGATGTTCCTCGGTATCCCAAATTAACATATTCGCATCATATTCCAAGCCCACCTCTTGACAGTACGCTTTAATGATACCCTCTGGATTATCCAACAAATCATCTGCGTCAATGACCGTGATACTCACTTCCCCATCTTTTAGATTCTCAGCTCGGGACTCGGGATTTCCGGCGATGTGAGGACCGACTTGGTTATTGGATCGCAGAAACTCAAAGACGCGACGGAGTTCATCGTAACCGGCTTCTTCGGGCATGAAATTGTAAAATCCGGTTACTTTATCAAGGGGAGGAATGGTGCAGCGGTAGTAGGAAGGAATGCTAGAGCGGGGATGGCGGATAAGGAAGGTAAAGTGGAATTGTTTGAGAATTTCGGCGGGGACAACGGTAGGGTTTCCGGGCTCAGCGACGGTATTGTATGGATATGGAGCTTTGGTAGTAGTACCATTGGTGTGGCCGTTAACTCCATTGGTTTCCCCGTTCGATGCCCCATCTGCTCCGTTTGTTTCGCCATTGGTCCCAACACCTTTCTTGATACTTTTACCTCCGAGCGAGGGAGCAATTGATGCTGGTTTCCCTTGAGGAGGTACAAGGTAGTGAATGATATCTTTGATAAAAAGCCGTTTTCCCTAACTTGGTGTGAGTGCTGGTACATAAAATAAACATACATGCTTGTAGGGGTTTAGGCTCTGGCGGATGAACAATACATGTTCCATGAGATAGTCTAGAATATCAAAGGAAACGGGGATCATGGAAAATGGAACCGAAGCTTTAGCGACTTTGCTGTAAATGATATTTGAGTATCAAATAGTAAAAGCAGAGTCCGTGCTGTCTGACACTTGTCTTATGCCCAAACTAACCTCGAGGGCTCCGGTAAAGCTGCAGAACCAAATACATCTGAAGAAGAAACCAGGATAACGGTGGAAGTGGATTCAAGTCTAACCTCTTTGCCTTCTTTCTCAATTCTCTCAAAGATTGTCTTGTATGTACTATCTGCGAAACCACTCCCGTTGCGCGCGGCTTCATCATTTTCATATCTCGGGCTAAGTCTCTCGGGACCAAAGTAGAATGCATCCCCAAAGGGTTCGTGGACACAGGCAAGGACATCATCGCGAGTCATAAAGACCTAATGATACATTAGTCAATTGGGTGGGAAAGCCGTGTAACGAATCGGTACTTACTCTTTCGAATGCGGTAGAGCATGCTCTTGGGTGAGTAGCACAGAAGATTGGTTTCATTGAAGTCATCTTGCTGTATATTTTGTCTCAAATCTATCAATTGAAGCTGTAAATGATATTCACAGGATCCAAGCACCAGACAATCTAGCCAAAGCAATCTATATCTCAAGTAGAGCTTTGTGAAGTTGTCAAAGGTTTCCTTTGTTGTTCGTTTTCAGAACAATTAAAGGTTGATCCGTCAAATACGTCAGGTACGATCTAAGATTTTACAAATCTTGCAATTCGATTGGATAAGAAAAAAACAAATGCTAGATGAAAAGAGGAGACCGGAGAGAGGATACTCGTAGAATGTTTTTTTAAGTTTTGAATAGAAGTAGAGATCCTATGAAAGGGTATAGTTACTCTGTACTACCAAGGTATATATATATATGTATTACCTGCAAACCCATCATACTATACTATGTAGAGCTTGGGTAGCGTGGTAGGGTCGTAAGAATCCTCGAGACTAAATCTGACAGACCAATTGATGAGAAGAGAAATGAGCCATGTGTGTAAGAAATTTACACTTAATGTGGTTTTCTGACAGACCCAAAATAAAATCAAGACTGCATGGAATGGATCTTTCTCATTGTACACACCCCCTTTTTCATTTCTTACCTTTGACGCAAAAGAATCCATGAATCTCATTGTCTAATCGGATCATGGATATCATGGAGAATCATGGACTTGAAGCCAATGAGATATGATGTATGGGATTTGTGTGGTTCTCGACTTTTGGTACTGGTAAGAGTTGATGCAGTTGATGCAATTGATGCAGACACCGGAGGACAGAAGTACATTGAAAAGATATGACGCACTCAAATGCGGCAAAAGGCCCCTCATTCCAACTTTCAAAATTTGCCGTTTTCTCTTTTTTGCCCCTCATTTTGACTTTGGTGCGGGAACTAAAAGTTGTACTGTGGCTTGCGGCTTGCGGCTTGTGGCCTGTGGCTTGTTTTCGTGGGGGAAGGTGGAATGGCGTTGACTGATCGGAATTTGGATAAATGATTTTCCCTCCCCCCTCCCAAATCTATTTGTATCTTGGAACTTTGATGAATGATTAGATGGATGATTTATTAACGAATGAATTGATGAATTAATGAACATGTTTACTTTTTGTTAAGGATTTTGGGTTAAGGATCTTGGGTTGGGCAGAAAAAAACAGTGAAATGATCATGATCACTCAGTCCTTGTCAATACGGATGTGATCACCGGCAAATGACATGTACAAAGACAAAAGAAGAAGAAACGACACCATATCTCCAGCCCTACTTATGCACATCTCTCAGTAGAATCTGTACGAGTACTACCAAAGGTGATAAGAAATCTCCACAGAAAGAATATGATAAATCTCAACATGCATGTACTCTGTAATTGTGAGCATCCATCTCTTGATCTGGATGGTTGGCTACTACTACTGTACTATCTCGAGTAAAAGTACTCGTACGTACTAGGGAGAATCTATATAAAGTCATCTGCCAAATATGGATGGATGGAATAAGGTCCAAACACGGATAAATTATATCACACTCCAAAAATAGATTTCCAAATATGTATTTAATATGTATTTAATTATACTCTGTATATATCATCGAACTTGACTTGGAATATTAATAAAAAATAATTGATTATATATTAAATTCAGATTGGATATTCAAACGCTTTGATGTTCCAAATTGAATTTCACAATCAAAAGCTTTTGACTAATAAGTTATGAGTTTCTAATAACTTAAAGATATTAATTAATATGTCTATTATATTGTGTGAATAAAGGACGAATGATTTCAACCATTTAATTGAGTCATTCAATGTTCACCCTCATTAGCCTCCGCCTTGCCAAGATCCCCCTTCCCAAAAGATGCGAATTGATAATAATATCATTATCCGTATCTCCTCGGACCCCTCATCTCATGATTCTCATCAGATACTACGGGAGTAAAGAGAACATCCTTGAACTCACAAGGCTGTAAAAGTGTAAAAGTAGGGTTAAGACAATATACGCTATACATATGCTAGTATGATAAATACTCCAAAGGATCCAAGGTCTTTCATTTCATTTCCTTTCATTTCCTTCCCTTTCCTTCCCTTTCCTTCCCTTCCCTTCCCTTCCCTTTCCTTTCCTTTCCCTTCTACATTCATAATACAATAAGTACACTCTGCTCGAAGCATGCAATTAATGGTCGGTCCCGATTTTCCGATATTTATTATAATTCGACTCCTAATAAGGATACGGTATAGTTCGGTGACGGTGTGTGGCCCAATATGGATTACTTGAGCGAATACGGTGCTCATCCGTCATGATCCATGTTCATGATTACTTAATGGTTAGTAATTCCGCTTTGCGGCGGACCTCTGATGAGTCCTATCGGATGATACCAAGTGGCTTGGCAATGATGTTCTGGCGTTTTCTTAAATATTTCTATTCCGCCCCACTATTTTGGACCTTTAAGCTTTTTCAAATCTTTACACATTGAGAAGTATTTAATGTCGATCACTGCTTCACTGCATTTGCTTCGTTCAGATTATTATTGATTTATCACATCAATAAGTGAATGAATGAATGAACATCAAATTGGAGAGAGAAACGCAACTCAACGGGGGAAGGAATCAAAGGGCAAAAGGGGGAGAGTATCATACCTACCTAGTTAACCTACAAAGGTAATTAATATGTAACTTAACATGTGACTGACTTTCCTTCCTTTCCCCTTTCATATTTCTATCTTCTCTTGTATGATCTTAGATATCTACACTTGTACTGTCTACTCCGTACCTACCATGTATGTACATTCATCATTCATCGTACATTTTACATTTTACACTTTTACCTCTGTACTCGTTCGTACCTTCTCAAAGACCCAATTATTTCAATATGTCGAATCCATCCCAATTGCTTAAAGCAAGAAAAAACGGGGGCGGGGGATAAGAGAAACCTCGGGATACCCAATTAATCCAATCTAATCCCATCCTATATCCAATCACATTCAATCTTTTTAATTCCGCAAGATCCGCCTTGTTTGCATATTTGGGTGAAATCATCCTTTCTTTTTTATTATTAGTCGTTATCTCATTACAGTCACAGTACCGGTAACCTCAACCTGGCTCGCCTGGGAACATTTACATTAATCTCTTCACATCTGAATACCTTTTCCTTAAGTGCAATCAATAATAATAAGAAGAAGAAGCAGACGAAGGCTGGTACTTTTTTTTTTCTCCGATGGTGTATATTATAGTATTATTCAGCATAATTACTAGGTACTTTCATCCCAATTTATGCAATGGTAGACTTCCATCGAGTCACTAGAAAGAAAGAAAGAAAGAAAGATAGAAAAGATCGACCGCGCACTCTCTCAACTGCTTTCTTACATCCATCCATACATATATACATACACATACATACATTCATACCTTGTCATACCTCCCAGGACCTCAATATCCTGCATCCTTTGCGCTGCCAAGCGGAATATTTCTTGTCAATTGCTACTACCTTGCCTTACCCTTTTCCTATTGACTCTGCTTGTTCAGCCCATTTTTCCTTATATCCGAGGGCGTCAAGGTCAAGGCGACTCAAGAAAGAATAAGAGGGGTCAATTGCCCGAGCATTACATACCTACATACCTTCCTTTGCCAATACCTCATTTGGGTAGTCAGCGTGGTGAATTTCCATTAATCAGAGCAGAGCACGAGAAATTCACAATCGATTCACCTTTTCCTTACTCAGATTGAGTCTGCGATTCAAGAAGTCTTTTCAAATTTCCTACTTTTAATTTTCGAAGATGTCAGGCACATCGACCGATAAACAGCCGCAGTCGCAACCAGTGCAAGGCCAGCAAAGTCAGCAAAGTCAAGAAACTCCTCTCAGTCCGAATCAATCATCTCCCGACCTCGAGCCAGCAGATGATTGGCAGGCGCCTTCATCGCAACCACGTCCTGCGCCCTTGCAAAAGAGGAGACGAGTTACAAGAGCTTGTGATGAATGTAGGAGGAAGAAAATAAAATGTGATGGGAAGCAACCTTGCACCCATTGCACTGTATATAGTTATGGTATGATATTGCTTGTGATTTTCGTATTTTACATTCATCGTTGACGAATGTGCCGCAACAGATTGTACATATGATCAGCCCTCAAATAGAAGGAGGAACCCAGCGCCACATTATGTCGAATCGTTGGAGCTTCGTCTACAGCGAGCAGAAAGCATAATAAAAGCATACCTCCCAAACATAAATCTGAACGATCCAAACATAGATGCTGCGTCATTACTACACCGACAGCCTGCGCCAACAACTCCTTCGGCCACGAGCTCCATGCCAAGCGCGACCCCACAACAACCGCTGCTATCAGAACAAGATGCGCAGTTACGATCAATGATAGAATCTACAGGGCAACTTGACCTTGACGAACGTGGGAATTGGGACTTTCATGGTGGTTCCTCAGGAACTGTCTTCATTAAACGTCTACGCGAACAATTTGGTAGTTTACTCGGATCTCCTAACTTACTTCCCAAGCCACCACGTGCGCAAATGCCACCCACTTTCGATTCCCCAAGATCATCCACAGATTCACCTTATGATTCTGGTCTTCCCAATACAATGGATCTACCCCCGCGAGAAGTAGCCATGTCATTATGTGAAGATTCATTGCATTGCGCTTGTTGTCTCCTACGCTTCGTCCACGAACCGAGTTTTTATGAAATGTTTAATAGGATATATGATCTACCACCTGAAAACTTTGGTGATGAAGAACATAAATTTCTGCCATTATTGTACATGACTTTAGCCTTAGGTTGCATGTTCTCGTCACAGCCATCCAGTTCCACGGACCCAGATGGGAAGAAATATAAAAGTAGTATGGATCAAGGGTGAGTCCAGTCTTTAGCAGCAGTTTGCATAGATCTCCCTAGCTTCGTCTCACCCGAATTTCACGGATGGGTACAAGCCTGGATCATTGTGTGACTTTATTCCAATTTTTCGCAAGACTGACATTTATTCAGATTCAAATTCTACAAAGCTGCTCGGCAAATGATGGATCTGACTGATTGTCGCGACATGATGTCTTTGCAAACAATCATATTTATGGTTTTGTTCTTACAAGCAACATCAAACTTGAGCATATGCTATTCTTACATAGGTCTTGCCCTGAGATCTGCGTTACGCATAGGCTTGCACCGTAGCCTCAGTGGCAATTTCAATCCTATTGAGCGCGAAACTAGAAAGCGAGTATTCTGGATAATACGAAAGCTTGATACCTATGTTTCTGCCCTTCTAGGATTTCCTATAATGTTAAGTAGTGATGATATTGATCAAGATATGCCACTTGAGGTAGATGATGAGTACATAACTAAGGACGGAATACTTCCTATGCCTCTTGGCAAGATGTCATTGTTTGCGGCTTCAAATGCTCATACTCGACTCATGGGTATTACAACGAAAGTTATCAAACACATCTATCCGATAAAAGGCTTGGAGCAATCTATCTCAGGGAACAGCAAAGCATCATATACCATAAGTCATTCAAAAATTAGAGAAATTGAAAGGGATTTGGCAGATTGGCTGGACTTGTTACCCATGGGACTACGCCCTGGAGGCGAAGGTCCACCCGAATTGATACGGTGAGTCAAGGATACTATCCCTTGATATGGGATACAAAATCTACTCTAGTCGTTGAAATCTTGAAGTGATCATGAATATCCACTAATGGCAATACAGTATCCAACAACTTTTACGACTGGCTTACGCGCATGTTCAAATGATGCTATATCGACCCTTTCTTCATTATGTGTCCGGAAAAGGTTGTGCTGGGAAGACCATTGATGAGCGATCATATGCGTGTGCAGCAGCTGGTGTCAGTGTAGCCCGCAATATCATTCATATTACTGCAGAGATGAAGAAGCAAGGTCTGTTGGTAGGCGCATATTGGTTTACCATGTATACAACTTTCTTCTCTGTCATATCCCTAGTATACTACGTTCTTGAGAATCCCGATAAAAGTGGAGCTGCAGAGATTTTGGCAGATGCAAATGATGGAAAGGATGCTCTGATTGGTCTTGCTCAAAGAAGTATGGCCGCTGATAGATGCTCTGAAACTCTCAAGGTTAGTACCCCAACCCACAATGTAGTATTTTCCTAACGCGAATTAGCCGCTGTTTGAACAACTACCAGAGAAGTTGAAGAATCGTTCCCATTCGGCTCCATCGAAGAAGAAAAGATCGGCGCCGTCATCAACCCAACCAACGCAACATAGTAGCCCCGAGGTTCCAAGACCAAATTCAAGTCACATCACCCCACTACCTCGCGCTACAACGTTCCCCCAAACTCCCACCCCTCTCCAAACCAGCGGCCTCTCAATGCAAAGTCTCAACAGCCGTTTTCAGATGAACACAGCATCCAATCCAAACCTTCGCCAAGGTTTTCAAGATCTCGTATCACCGAGCGATTTGTCTAATGCCGGCACTCCTGAAAGCACAACTTCGACTAGTCATAGCATTCCACAATATGGAATACAAAATCAGTTCAATGCTAACAACAGTATACCATATCTCACAGGACTGATGTTTCCATCAACAGATCCTTTTGCGTATCCAAATCAACCAATGATGGAATTCGATGCGCAAATTTTGAAGCAAGAAAATGAAATAGATAATACAAGAGCGCAGCAAATGTATATGGGTGGCGGTGGAACAGGGACTGGAAATGGGATGTTTGATGATTTGGAGGGACAACTTTTCGGTCCTTTGCCACCTTATATGATGCAGGGTCAACACGGGTTCGATATGTCTGGAGCGGGACCTGGAGGTGGAACTGGAGGAGTTGGCGGAGGGGGTATGAGTGGGATGGTACACGGGCCAAATACGAGTACGAATACGGGTGGAGCCGCGGGCACAGGATTTAATCCTCAGAGTTTGTTGTATAATACTGGGATGAATTTGGACGCAATTTTTGATAATGTTGGGGGTGATCCGCGGGGAACCGGAGATGAGTGGGGCGGAATGGAAGGTCAAGCGTTCAGGTGAGAAGGGGTTTGGATGAAATGCATTGGACGAGGAGAAATCGTGACATTTTGCCGGGTTGACGGAAATCAACAAACAAACTGGCTCATCTTCAGCAAAGGGTTTCAGTATTACATGGCATGGCATGATTTGCATGGACGAATGAATCGCAGAAACACAGAAACGCGTGGAGGACAACTTCCCTTTGAGAAAAAAAAGTATGGGAAAGAGCAAGAGATCGTGATATGATGCAAGACTACTTGCTCCGTCACATGGTCGAAATGTATGAAGCGGTATGGTTTCCAAATTTTGAATTGGTAATGTGTAAACGATGTATTGTATTATACCTTGGGCGTCTGACTTTTGAAAGTTGCCGCAGATGGAGTAAAGGGGCAGGGGATAACTATCAGGAATTTGTTTGGTCATGATTATAGTATGGATCTGGATCTGGATAGGGATAGGGATAGAATATTAGCCAGTCTAAGGAGTTTGATTTTGATTTTGATTTTGCTTTTGTTAGGTGAAAATACATTTAGATGAATAGGAATGGAATAGATTGATTAAATTGAATTGGATTCGATTCGATTGGATTGAAGTGACTTGAATTAGTATGAATTGATATAAACCAATAATAATAATAATAATAATAATAATAATAATAATATAAGATGTTTATTGTTACGACGGCATCCAACATACCGCGTCACATGGTCGGAGGATTATGTGATGGACCTGGAGGATCTAGGGGATTGGAGAATTAAGATCTAGATCCGCAGGATCCAAGGGATCCAAGTAAGACAGAACCATAGGTTCTGTAGAGCAGGAAGGTCTATATAAGGGAATGGGTTTCATTATAATATAGAGCTTCGTGTTCAAGAACAATTATTAGTTTTATTACTATAATTACGAGAATTGCAATTAGTTATTAACTCTATTGAATTCCTATTTGAAGTCTAGTCTAAACCACCTCGAGAG